>JAPZDY010000003.1:3006194-3025693 GCA_029783645.1 Ctenochaetus hawaiiensis | reverse complement strand
TGACTTGGACTTGACTTGACCTATTACAAGACAAGACTTGACTTGACTTGACTTGACTTGTCCAAGAAAAAATTACTTGGGACTTACTTGAGACTTGAGGGTTAAGACTTGAGACTTACTTGAGACTTGTACATGTGTGACTTGGTCCCATGTCTGGTTCAGACAAACATTTCATCACTGTATATGATTGCAATTCATGCAGGAACGCACTGCTGTAGGTGGTAATGCTGTGTTACTATGGTGCCATCTTGTGGTGAAACAATGCATTGCACATTTAATGTTGTACTCCAAAAACCATTTACAAACATACTAGATAACTACTGAGTGCGCTCACATTTGTGCTTTTCTGTTCTTTTTTCATCTGAAAACAGTTACTGCAAAAACTGTAATTATCCAATTCAAATAAAACAATCAAGACTACATGAAACCTGTAAATCTGCTTTACTTCTGAAAATGAATATGCAAAGGCCAAGTGAGCACTATGTCAGAAAACTCCAGTGTCAGCAAAAAGTGGTTTGGATACTTAACAGAAAAGGTTATGCCACTTAGCAACAAAAATGCTAAAAATGCAGGAGACTGAGTATGAAAATAGAGCACAATAATTAAATATAATGAAAAATATTTACACAATAAAAAGACATATGCATATTGTGCAAAATATGATTGATATTCATTTAGAACATCCACTCCCAACTTTATAAGACAGAAAAATCAGACAGAAAAAACAAACAAACTCTTGTTGCATGCAGGACCTGTTACTCATTTAGGCTCCCAGTAGGACAACAGCATAAAAAAAACAGCATGAAAGTCCCTTTTTAAATCTGGCCATCAACCTTTGTTATCTTGCTCATTTCTCTCTTCTCCACATTTTCTGTCATCTCTGTAGTCTTCGAGAATTGAAGAAAGTGTGGAAAAAGGGAATAATACACTCACATATTATGTAACTGTAAAACAGAGGTAAGTCTGTGATACCACAGTTTCTTGATGACAGTTCACGCTGAATTAAAAAGCCTGGATACTGCATAGCTAGTATGACCTCTAGTGTTCATGCACACAAATGACATTCTTTAAATTTCAGGCTCTGAATAAACAGCTTCCAGTCTGTTTTTTCTCTTGGTATTACAGTCTCCATCATGTAAGTACAGTGTATTTATATCTACTGAGTATCCCCTCCACTCGGAATAATTCCTCTTTAAACAGCTACATCCTTCCTTTCTATGTTCTGTGGATTACTTTTGTATATTTTTTTTTAGTTCCAAAATAGCAGACTTACAAGTACATACACAGGTGACACCCACTGTTTCTGCTTCCTCTGTACATCTTTCCTCCCACTGGCACTTAACACAGCAGAAATCCTACACACACAGGTCACAGTGTAATGATACATATGAACACTGATATTATTTTCACTTTATTGTTGAATTTCAGCCTTCAAAGGAAATTCCTTCAGTGGAGCCATGATAGTTTCCTTTGGATGAGTTATGTGCATGCACAGGTTTGAATACACATTTGCGTAGTCTCAGGGAAAAAAAAAAACACTGAACAGCCAATGTTTTATTCCATGATTTTAATCCCCATTTCCTTCTTTCTGTCTCTTGCCTGGACTGTGTGACGTACTCAAAAGTATGTGTGTGTCCCTACCCCACTGGGACAGCCATGACCGAGGTTGCTGGGTCAGGAAAACCGGCCAATCAGAGATGTGCCGCTCCCTATTTCCTGTCCCAAACGGCAAGCATTCCCTTGCAGTTTAACCGAAGATGTCAGAGGAATTGCACAAATCCTGAAGTTGATACTTTAATAGCTCTTTATTTACACAGGCTGCTGGCCACTTACATCAAGTTAAATTTATCACTGCTGATGTCCTTTTTAATGGGACAGAGAATGGAGAGACAGTTTCGCAAATGGAAAGAACGTGAGTGGCCAGGCTGCTTTCTCTTTAGCCCAGTTCTCGTCAACAATCTTTGGTCTGAACTGGGCCTAAAGCACCAAATTTTTCAGAGACTAAATATGTTATATTTCTTAATATATACTGATCAAGTCATGACCACACAAGGATAATAACCTCATCAAAGCAGAAAAGAAACAAATATATAAAGAGAATAATATAAATGTACCAGGTCCATACAATTTCTTTGTGTTTCGTTTGAAAGATTTCAAAAAGTAACAATAACAAAGGTCCTTATATTGTGTGATAAAGTAGGCTTTGATTTCTGTAGAGTTCCTGAGCCAGGCAGTGCAAACAGTCCCACTCCCGGCCACCAGGGGACAGACGCCGAGAGTGTAGGATGTTTACACTTCCTGAAACTCCAAGGTCAAAGGGCAACTTTCCACTGTGTATGATATTAGTTGATGATAATGTTAAAATTCTACAACGCATTTATTAAAAGTTCAATAACTGAGATTTCAAACACAGCTATGATTGTAAACACCCATTTTCTACTGTCAGATCATGTTTTTTAGTTTCTACTGTTTTTTAGCACCTTGGTCAAATTTGTGTCCTATTAAATTAGTCATATATACAGAACTGTCCAATGTCTATTCATAGACATGCAGCTTTGGTATTTCTTTGCACACATACCATGTAAAGCATTTTCATCATCTGTGAGGTGCTAACAACGGCTAACCAGGCTAAATCAAATCTCTACAAAAACCATTTAACTTTAGCCACTATATTATCAGACTGGGCCATCATGGAGAAGACTGAACAAGACCTACATTCACAATTTTCCCGCTACTGTAGTGGAAACAAACAGAGCAGCATCATAAGCTGCTTGTATGAGCTTCTCTTTCAGTGTAGGGGAACTTTTTAGAGCTGAACTGTCTATTTCCTGGGTTTTCCAGCACCAAGGAAGGAACGCTGAGACTGTTTAGACAGGCACTGCAAGGAGCACAGCATGTTTTCATTCATGGTACGATGAATGTGGGGGTGGGGGAGTCTGTTATATCAGAATGCTTCCTTCCTTCCTTCCATATCTATGGTCCTGTAGTGTTACACCCATATCCCTTCAGCTCCAAATGATTGCAGGGGGGGATCAGGAATCACCATTTTAGTTTCCCCTCCCATCCCTTCTACCTCCCTTTCACCTATGTTCATCCTCACCTTATCTCCCTCACTTTCCCTCTCTTTCCATCTTGCTCCTCTCTCCATTCATCCCTCTCCTTTTCTCCATCCACTCCCTGCCCCTCCTTCCCCTGTCCTCGTCCCTCAGGAGAGGATGAAGCCGCTCCCATCCACTGGGAACTGAATGGCCTGAACGGAGACAACCATCATGGCCAGTGTTTCTCCATGGACTCACACTCCTTTTCCTCCCTTCAGTTTATCAGTATTTTTTTTTTTTTTGCTTTGACTTATTAGTACATACATATTTACTTTTCCTATGAACTAAGGATTAGATAAAGTTTTTGTCCCTAATAGCCATGCAACTTGTGCCTTTATGCATTTTAGAAGAAACACAAGTTTATTCAAGCAGCATACTGTGCAGGAACAACTACATAAAGTTACTGATGTATATGGCTTTCTTAAGCCCTTGACTTTGAAAGTAGAAGCCTACAGTCTGAGTAAATGTAAATATCAGATGCCATTGGTTTGTAGTAGCATGGCCAAGTGGTTAAAAACTACTAATTGCAACACAAGTTTATTTTTTTGTAGCTTGGGCCATGATTCTATCACTTATGATGATGTTTTCCTCACCAGTTGCAGCTGGCCAATAAGAACACATGCAGTGCATCACAGGGCTAAATTCAGAGTCAGCAAGCTCAAGAAAGTCTTACTTAATATTTCAAACTGGCAAATTAATGAGTTTTTAGTTTCTTAGTATTTTAATATACCAAACGAGGATCTACAGCATTAAAGTAACCACACACATCTTGTCTGTTTTTTTTCAAACCTCTCCTTATGTGTGCTGTCCCATCTGCAATACACTTCAGTTCAGCAATAACCCTCTTCTGTTCCCACCTGCCACCAATGGGTGTAAAAGGAACCCAATAAGATGATGGGATTCGTAAATGACAAGCTGAGTAATCAAGAGAAGCTCTCTGTTTGTATTTGCAGCACTGGTAACGTTATTACGTTATTAATTCAAGGGGAGCACATTGCTGTACTTTGAGTTCCAACTTAATTTAACTTCTTCCTGTTTACACTGGCAGCCTTATAGGGTTAGCCTTATAGGACACACCTAAACAAAGTCAATACCTCTATATTAACCAGCTCCACTGGCCGGAAAACATGACAAAAAGAGCTGTAAACAACATGGCCTAAATAATATAAGTATGCATGTTTTTTATGGTTGCAGTCGAAGTAAGTGCACTAAGACAGAATAGACAACATTGCAAGTGTGTGAGCAGCGTTTGTAGCATCTCCAAAGTAATAACCTCCAGCTGCTGCTGGTATTCAGACAAACTAAATGGTGAGATCTCAACAAAACAAACGAGTGGTACACAAGCCATTAAGTCATATTTATTTGGAAGTGAAAACACACGCAAATGATCAAGTTGTTTTCCACATTGTCTGCTTTTAACCAGCAGCTTACAGCCCAACTTCCCTCTTCCACTTTGACGGTCACATTTTTACATACAAGTCAGAGATTTCTAAGAAATGAGTGACATTTACTTTCTTTTTAACCTCGAGATAATGTGGTAGCTAACCTGAGACTCATGTTTGCTGACCCATGGTATTTCTAGCAGTGTTGCCATGTTTCGAGATCTGAGCAAACTAGTTTAGCAAGTTCATGTTATCATAGCTGATAAGACTGTTGGGAAATGCTACGGAAATAAAACAAAGGTTGCCATAAACAAGAGTTTTTAATTAACCAATGTATTTTTGAAAGCATTTTTACAACCATACTTACACATGTGTCATGTCAGTGCCCTTCACACACATCACATGACAGCATGCAGCAGGTGAAGTGCAGTGATGGTACTAGCAGTTGGCTGCTGCAAACATCCGACTGAAAGCCCCAAAACCTAACACCAGCTTCCAGTCAAGGATGTTTACAGTAGCCTCGACTGCCAACCGGCCTGGAAAGGATGCAGCACCTCCGAACGCACCATGCACCTGCAAATATTAAAGAAACTTTCCGCTGATTTGCATTAGACTCAAGTAAAATAAGTTAGTGATTATCATTTCAATAGTATTACATACTTACATACACACACACACACACACACACAAAAGCATCATCACCATTATCGGAATACCATGTAATATCAAGTACTCATAAAACTAACTCATCTGCACTGTAACATGCTAGAACAGATACATACATGTACAGTATGGATGTGAGAGAACGGAGTAACAGAACTCTGCTGGAGAAATGAAGCTTCTGTCCTCCAGCCAACTTGGACTCGTAGCAAACACTGGTGACTTTCCTCGACAGCTGACACCTCCTGTCTGTGTCCCTTCAACACTTTATACTTTCTTTTCTTATTCTCTAACTTGCAGACATCAGCTTCTTGTTTGAGATGCACACAAGTAAAGGATTACACTGGTGCTGTCCTTCACAACTTGAAGTACTGAACTGTACGACAAACAGAGGAGCATCACGGTTGGTGCATAAGACTTAGCAGCACAGCGCTGCAGTGACTCAAAGCAGTTTTCAGTCTGTCTGCTATACAGTACAGACTCAGAGCTGAGCAGTGACCAGTGAAGTTAATGGTTTCCACTGCATTTTCTCTCTTTGGCTTTGTTGTCCAATAAGCATTCTATCAGCATGTGACATTCCACAACCTTAACTCCCAACCCACCCACACACACACACATATTTACCATGTAAACACAACTCAGCCTTTCTGTTTAGCCATCATACACAACACTCCCACAGCTCAGAGTACGTACACATGCACACAAATATAATTACTTCTCACGCAAATGAATTTGGAGGACTCCCATTGTGCCCTTTGTGACACTTCTCCCCAAACCCGATTGCTCACTTCCTGTTTCCTCCTCTGCCTGCATTTCTCATCTACTTTTCTTTATGTTAGCACACACATACACATACACACACTAGTTCATTTATAAATCAAACTCCTTCACACACCTTTGACTGCTGAGTGACTGGACTTAATGAAATGCTTGAGGGATGCTATGGGCCCCACAAGTGTGTCTTGATAGCTTATTTTGAGTTTGTGTGTGTGCATGTGTGTGTGTGTGTATTTGGAAGAAAAAGTGTGAGACTGCGATGGAGCACACAGTGCATGTGTATGTGTAAGAGTTTACATGTCTTTGTTAGCATGAGCATGAATGTGCCTTTGTGTGTGTGTGTGTGTGTGTGTTTACTGGAGAGAGAAAGAGAACAGAGAGTGTATGTGTGTGATTGAGTTGGAGAGTTAAAGAGCAGGAGAGCATGTAATCACATGTGTGTCCTGTGCTGAGATAAAGACAGGAATGCCATCTCTCCCTCCTTCCCTCCCTCTTCTTTGCTAACAAGGAACTGAGGTGTGAAGCTACTGTAAAGCGACACACACTTTTTCCAAGCGCACTGAAACTGGATGAAATGTTAACAGCAAAGCCACTCGGAGGTCCTTACATTTGTTACAACAAAGGTTTGGATGTATGTGTTCTAATTTAGCTTACTTTGTTGTGCAGGTCCATTAACATATGCCATCCAGGCACACTTAAAAAATGTTAAAAGATTATGTGACTAAAATAAAGTGAATCAAATTCTTTCTTCACCATACTGTGTTTTGTCAGCCTCAGTCTGCTGTGTGTTGCAGAAACAAGTAACCCTCTTCTGCCTTGGCAAAATTATATCATATACATTCCTTCTTAGCCAACGCCGACTATCACTTCTGTTAATCTGACAAAAACTGCCATGAGTGACTTGATGAGTGACAAGATCATTTGTGAGGAAGAATGATTACTCTGTAGTAGGTGGATAAGTGTTTCTGTAGTTCCCACAACTCTGACAGAGTAAGGCCTCTTCTCTCAAAGCTAATTATGTCACTTTCAGCTTTAAGCTGCATTCTCTTAGATAATAGTTAATTATATCATATCACTGATTCAACCTTATCAACTTGGCAGTAGTGAACCAGGATCTCTTGAAATTAAATTAAGTAGCTAGTGAGAAAGTTTTATGATTTACATATTTTATTTAATGTGTCTGATGTAATATTAATATTGAGTGTCAAAAAGTGCATCAGACTTGTGCTCTCATTGCCTTGCGTAGATTGGGTAATCCAAAAATATATATATATTTTTTTTTGCATTCTTTTGACCTATAAAAAACAAAATATCCTCATTGTTACTGCAGCTTGATAGGTTATGCAAAAGGAAAACAACAAAAAAATCCCCACAAAGAAACGCTGTAAACAAAATTATTTCAGACTTACAAATTTTTTGCATTTTTTATAATAATTTCAGTTCAAATTCAGTCGTCACCAGTTTTTGAGAGGGGTGGTTTTAAAATTCCATCTCACCAAGCTGGAGTTTCTCTCACCCAGAGAGTGTTTGGAAAATATTTCTCAGAGTAGATGATTTCAAAAATCTGTAAACCTCTCCAGTGTAATTGTGGACAAGGCAAACAAAGCTTGTGTGGAAAAAGAAGATTTAGATTTATGTAAAGATTTAGCCAGCTCAGTGCAGATGTCAGACACTTGTTTCTTCCACTTTTGATCAAGCCCTAAAGGTTTAGTTCACTATGTCCTCTGTCATATCTTATTATTACTTTACCTCTGTGAGTTAAATAGTCAGTCTGCTTCCACTCTAGAGTAAAGTGGCAGAAAATCAGAGCTTAACAGACACTGAAATTACAGATCAGATCTGTGTTATACCTTTGGAGAAACACTGGGAGCTCTGACTTTTGACCCTGTATTGTCTAAATTCTCTTAACTCCAGTCTGTTATAAATAACCCTAATGGATGGTTTTACAATGCTTTGGGAATGCTACTTATCCAACAGTACAGATTATTTAGCTCTAATTACATGACTGTGTCGCTGCATTGATAGTACGTCTGCTATACAGTGTGAGTCAATTACTGTCCAAGCCCACACACTCCATTGTCTCTTGGAAAATAACAAGATGCTCATGTGCAAGTATGCCTATGTGTGGAAGACTGTATGCATTTTTGTGTGTGTGTGTGCACGTTTGCGTGTGTGTGTGTGAGTGAGTGAGTGGACTTATGGGTACTACTCTCGCTCTGTTTCTTTCTCTCTCTCTCAGTCAGGTCACTTGGGGAACAAAGCAAACTTTATCAGAACATTGCAATCCTGCATTCCCCAGATTCTTAGCACTTGGCAACTGGGTAACACACAGTGTGGAGAGAGAGAGTGAGAGAGAGAGAGAGAGTGAGAAAGAGAGAAGGGAGGGGGCACGAGGAAGACAGCAGAAAAATGAGGAAAGCAGGAGAAATAAAAGGCAAAACTACACACAAACCTCTAGTCATTACTCACATTGTCTGCAAGAGGTCTGAATATAATCTACAGTATTGCCTAAGAGACGGGCAGTGTGTGTATGAGGTGTATGAGAGAAAAAAGTTTGGTATTTTAGCTGTGCAGAAATGTAATAGAAAAAATCCTGACCTATTGTGCTTATTGTTTGCAAACTGATCGGCAAGAATTTGAGTTTATGTGAGTGTTTGCATGGTTACAATCAAGATTATTTGGTCTTGTGAAAAAATATTATGCAAGACACAATCAGAATTCACAAAGCTGTCACTTTAAAAAGAATATATGCATGATTTTTTCTTTTAGAAGAAACATGAACTGTAAATTCTTTGCACATTTTGCTACTATTTTGTAATATAGCTTAAATTATGAAATCTGAACTAAAAGAAGTACCAATTTGTGCTGTTCTCTACTGTACACTGGGAATGTGAAAGCCAAACACAATTCCAAATTCTGGCTATTTAATAGGGCCTGTCTTATCAACAGCACAATACCGGCTCAGCATGACTAGAGGACACTTTTTTAAATTTGGTTTTCATGCAATTCAACCAGCAGCAACCACTGCGATAAAATCTCAACTCTTGACACCGCTCATGTAAAAAGGTATGGATACGGTTTCAATAACAAGTGAATAACAGATTAACAAAGCTGAAACCCGCCCAGAGCTTGTCATCTAAAAGAACCAGTCTATTTTGTGCTTTTTGTTCCCTTTACAAAAATAAAAGCTAGGAACCAAATAACCAGTGATGATTTATTCAGTTTAGCATGACACTGAGTAACAGGATTTAAGCTAAAGGCTAACCACAAGCTAAACTAAGATTTTTGGCTTGCTAGCATGTGTACTTAGTGTGGTTCCAAAAATATACGCACTGTTGATCAGACTTTGCCATATTTGATTTGATTTGATACACATAAAAGTTTTCTGATTTTGTGGAAATGACATATTATGTATGTATGCAAGTCAAGGAATGTCTAAACATTTTAAAACATTTTAAATTATGTTACATTAATAAGTACAACCCTAACCCTTCCCTAGCTCTAAGACAACAACAAGGAAACAGCTAGCCTAACTCTGTCATAAGCTCAAAAATACTCTAATGTCACAGCACCTGGGAAGCTAACTAATCGTCATGTTTTATCTGTTTGACTTTTTTTTTTATCCTGCAAAAAAATGCCACTCATCTTTAGCAGTAGCGTTTGTCACCAGGAAGCAGTTGGAGCATGTATCACTGCAAAATCACAATTTTACATTTCCATTTCAGTCTGGATTAATGAAAGTTAATGTTAATTAGCTAACTTCAGGTGAACTTTGCATTTAAAAGTGTGTTTTATCTTTGAAGAAAGCACTTTATACAAAGCTAACACACAAACATGATGCTGATATCAATACTCTCATTTCAACTTAAAGGAAACAGGTGTACTGCTAAAACCTTTTATAAACTCAGATCATTCTTTTTATTTACCGCTAATTTAAACTGTCTTTATTCATCTAACCAAACACAAATACTCCTGTCTTTATCCTGGTTAAGGTTATCAATGAAGAGAAACCTTTTGACAAGATGCAAACTAATCCTTGACACAGGAAGTAGCCAAGTTACGGAAAATGGTCTAAATTTGAGTAACATTAGCACTACCAATGTCCCTGATGCAAGCTAGAGGCCATCATGGTCTGTTCTGTGTACAGTAAATATGCTAAGGTGACAGCAAATTCAATGGTGATATACTGATTGTTTAAAACTGCTACAGAGGAAACCTTTAAAGTATGGCAAGCACTGTGTCGGTGTGTTCTTTTATCCACTCAAGAGGCACTTCTTTTATATCATAAACACACCAACACAATGAGAGAACCTCAGTGTGCCAGGTTAAACACCATTAAAGGAACAGTATATCAAGGACTCAGGCACTTCAGATGACCTCTAGCTGTGTAATGTGCCAAAGTGAGCCTTAGAAGTCCAGCAATGTCTCTTGTTTTTCATAACCCAAGAGATTAACATATCGCATATTATTTAGGCTATAATTCGTCACACATTTTTGGATCACATTTCTATCTTTGGTCTATATTGTCACTTTTTATTAACTTAAGTTTACCTTATGTTAGAAAAGTTCTTTCTGCTGAAGCTTTTCTTTTAGCTTGTGCCTATTCTTAACCCATCTGACTTGTAAACCATTTCACTTCCCTTTCTCTTTTTCTAAAATAAAAAAGAGCTACGAAATTGAGGATACCTACAAAAGCAAATTTTATTCTCTCTTACACACACTCACGCATACAGGAATGAGACCCCACCTCCAACACTGTATCCAGTCCTCTTATAGCATCCATGCTAAAAGCTAGTAAAGACGTTTAGAAAATGCAGGTAAAAAAATAATCAGCTCACCAGGCCAGCAACTCTCATGGGTTTGCTGATGGTAAATTAAGTAACATTAACACTAGAGAATTCACACAGTGCCAATCATCAAGAAACTGTACACACTTTCACAGACCAGTGGAACAGCTATCAGGAGTTTTAAGGTTCAGTATCTTGCCCAGTGACACTTTGACATGCAGAGGATTGAACCACTGACCTTCTGATAAGTAAAGGACCAGCTCTACCTCCTAAACTACAGCCACCAACACACAAAGTTATGCTCCACTACTCTCACTAATTTTTAGCCTTGGAAGAAAAGTTAGCTACAGCACACAATTATCAACCAGGCAAAGCAAGCGACCACTCCGGGGCCTTATATTACATTGTACTTTACATGGTGCACATTTATACCTATAGTATTGCATTGTGAGATAACCAAGAAGCCTAAAGCTTATCAGACACACTATGCTGTGTCAGGTCAACCTCCAATCATCACTACTGTGTCAGTGGCAATAGATTGTAATCTTTCCTCACGATTTATGGTAACTGATACTAGATGCAACAAGTGCTAGCTTACAGTCTGTATGAATGCTGTGCCCACGTAGTCCTTTGAGACTTGTGTTTGACCAATCAAAAATGTTGAGAAATGTTCAGGATTGCAAGCATGACCCCTACAGTTCCTGGTACTATCTCTGGAGGAAGGACTTTTGAGGGGTAGGAAACTGTAGCCTATGACAGAGGCCAAATCATAAAAACATATCTGTTGTTTAAATGCAGATAAATTTCTGTGTTCTTAAAAAAACTTCCTCGATTCCTAGAAAAACCCTATTAGGGAAAAGAGAAACACATCCTGTGTCCTGAGACTTAAAAAGTCACAGATGTAAAACTACATCAATCATAATCAGGAAGCTACAGGGGTGAACAGACATGAAACATGGGAATACCACTCTTATCTAAAAAATGCAGCAGACACAATCTCACATTTAAAGAATTCCTTCAAAAGCCCAACTTCTACACTCTGCACCACAGTCAGCACATTTATAAACTCTTTTAAAAATACACACATACACTGCCCAACACCGCACAACGTGACTTCCACCAGAAACTTGCTGAAATTCCTGACTCTTAACTCCAAGCTTGGTGACAAAGTACCTGTGTCAAGTTGAACCTCTACTCCCTCGGTTATTGCTCAGCTAAGTGGGTTTTATATTTACAGATTTCCTGCCATGGTGATGATGTCAAATGATTCTACTGATGTACTATTAAGTGACATTTACATCCAGGTGTAACAGGCTTTAGTCTGAGAGAGCCCTTCATGACTCTCAATTTGATTTAAAAAAATGGCTTCTGATCTTCATTAACAACACTTGCCATTGGCTACAACTTTTGCATTAGTCTGTCAGTGTGTCTGTGTGAGTGTGTGTGTGTATTTAGCTGTAGTTTTCCTACAAGTTTCCATTCTTTATCTGATAACACATATCCTGCCCTTTCCTTAACGCCCTACCTTCCACCTTCACTCAGCTTGCTCCGTCTGACCAGCTGACCTTGTACATCAGTTTCTGTCAGCAGTTTAACGCACCAACGGATATTCCGATCAGGGTCCTGAATAATAACAAAGCTGGTGGTCCGTGAAACCAGGACTAAGATTATTAACATTGTTGACTCCTAAGGGACAAAAAAAGCGGGTTAATGTTCCTCGACACCCTCGGGTGCAGATTACCAAGGGCTTGTTGGAAACAGTGTTTAGCAATGATGCTGGAAAAGTTGATAATAAACCCCCTGTCTTCCACTGCGAATGCCTAACACCTACTTTGTGTAGATTTAAATGGCCTTTACACACCTGCTGGAATCAAGCTGTAGTTTATATACAGTGCCTGTATTTAGTTCATTCTACTGTGAAAACTGTCAACTGTTTTAAGTATAAATTAAGTTCAGCATTTTCTGTAAGACCCTTTACAAACAGCTCTCATGCCTGTGAGCAGAGCTGAGGAGGGAGTTGATTAGCTACCATGGATTTGTTCAAAGTTTTAAAGAAGGGCAGGTTAAAGGCCAAAATTACAAGATTTTCCTTGAAAACAAACAAACAAACAAAAAACACTATATGGACTAATAAGACAGTAATTTCTCTCAGTCATAACCAATGACCAGCTAGAAGTGTGTGGCGTTGTCTGTATCTGCAGAGAACCTGCCTGTGCCATGTCATTATAGTTTGGTATTTTGCTGTGTTTGGTACTTTTTTGGCTATCAACCTTTGGGCAATGGACATGCAGCTCACAGCAAATCACAGCACACAGGGTTAGAGGTCAAGACTCTGTTAACAAAAAGATAGCACCAGGTTTCGTTGCTGTCTCCATCTCTCTCCTTTAATCTGTCATAAGTGTATAAAAAGCTGTAGATCTGTGTGATTTTTAATTAATAGAGGGGCAGAGCTACACACACACACACAGACACACACACACACACAGACACACACACAAACAGAGCAGGAGGCAACAGTGGACAGGGTAGTGTCCTGCATAGTGCCACTTTCCTGCAGGGTTTAGCTGAGATGGGGTCGTATTTGTTAGCGCTTAAAAGCACAAATGCAAAATATGTAAAAAGTGTCAAAATATTTCTTTAACTTGCCATATTTAAAATATTCTTTTCTTATCTTCAGTTACCATTTTAATCTCGCTATGTGAAAAGTCTAAAGAGAAACTGCAAACAGACAACATCAAATACATATTCTCCAATTCAACTATGAACTTACTTTACATTAATATGAATATTGATAGCTGTTGTATGTAACCCAATAATTCATTACATTAATGCAGCTTAAAAGGAAAACAATAATGGAAACTACTAATGCCATTAAAATGAATTGGACCAAGCTCTGAGAAAGACTGTATATCCATTTTTTTCAGGATGCCTCATTCAATTTTTATTTTTTGATGGAAACATTGTGTTGTTCTGTTTTGGATTTGGCTTAATTAAAGTTCTACTGAAAAGCATTCAGTCTCTTATATTTATATTTCTCTCTCTTTTTTACAGTATTTATTAATTCATGTTTTCATTGAATAATTACGCTAAGTAGACTTGTCTTGGTTCCTTCCCTTTTGTCCCATTTTGAGTTTGACTCCTGATCCCTGCAGCATAATGTACTGCGGGATGGGCCGAGAATTCAGGAAGTCACTCCTGTTGTCTCCATGGCAACCCTGAGATCAGCCCTGCAAGGCCGGAGACCCCTCCTCAAACACAAAGAGCCAAGAGGCCTGGATCAACACAAACAACCCAGCTTACACACACACACACACACTTACAAACACAAACCTAGGCAAGCTCATATGCACACAAACTGCAGTAAACTAATGAAAGGACTTCCTGTACGACCTCCACAGCTACACATAATCTGTGTATAACATGAAAGCCACTTTAAATCACTGATGAAGATGCACCATTGAATTTCATTGATGTCTGCTGTACATTAAAGTTAAAGCACTAAGTCGCATTTTGGAAGAAAGTTACTGGTTAACGAACTGATGCCACAAATCGTCCCAAAGCTTCAGGTAGATCATTTGTTCTGCTACTACTTGACAAAACTTTACACTGAGTGTTTTTTTACAGTATAACCAGACCAGTTTTTATTTTTAAAAAAAGGAAAACATGAGCAATAGCATTTCTAACTAATTTTGCATGGTAAAAAACTCTTGATAATTTAGGTAGGGTTGTGTAAGGGACTGAAATATGATGCATAAAATTTGAACTATTCCTACCAGAATTGATGTTGGTGTGCGATAGAAAAGGGTAAACAGCCAAACTTCACAGTATTTCAAGAGAATCCTCTGCTTGTATAAATGTTAGCATGGGACACCAGAGACAATGATCTACAGGAACCCCTGGAGGATTCTGGTATGCACATTCTCCCCACATACAAGATGTATTGACCAACAAGCTTCCTTTTAAAGATTTTTTTTTAAAATATTAAAGTTTCCCCTTGTCTCATTTAAACAATACTTACGTTTTTCTTACTGTGAAAGCTTTTCCTCAGTGCTCCACACATTCAGTCTGTCTGGGAACCAAAGTGACTGTCATCCCAAGGGAGGAAAGAGTCGGATGAACGGGCAGGGTTGAGGGGGTCATTTCATATGCAGCCCACCAAGGATTACTGATTAACTACTCACAATGTACTTTTAGGAGCTGACTGTTCAGTGATCTAACAGGACAAGTGGACAAGGTTAAACTATACGTATGACCACAGGTTGATTAGCATAAGGTGAACAACAACCAATGTGAAGTCAAATCCATAAAACAATCATTGAACTTTTAACCCTTTAAATCCTCGATCCAGTCTCTTGGTTCAAATCTACATATAAATGTATATGTATGTGTTAATATTATTATACAGGTGACCCTAACCTTTGATGCAGTTAGTTTAGATGGTTTTAACATTTTCTACATTGCTTAATTTAACCAAATCTACTATTATATGGAATCTAAATACATATTCTATCAGAGTTTGACCTGATTCTTTCACATTGTTTTAAGTAATGGCCTGCATTAACCTTAAAAATGGATTGTCTCTGAAAAATTCAGGACTAGGTGTCATTGACTACAGCGCCTATAAACAGTTTTTGCCTCCATATTCAGTCCGAGAGAAAATCCCATTTCCTTTTCACAGTTTTGGGTAGCAACACAGTGCACAGAATTGTGTTAAGTAATTAGGACACAAGTAAAGGGTTACAGTATTTCTTAAAAAGTACAGAAAAAAGGCATGGAATCAGATCATGATACTTTAAGTAAAAATTGGTGCTACATACATAATTACACATATTACAACACCTCCAACACCAACATCTGATAACATCTTCTTCACTATAGTTGACTACTGTTCCAATCAAAATGCCATTTTATGTAAGAATTAGTCCAGCATCCTATTATTTACATGTAGGTTGTTATAGAAGGCTATATTTTCAACCAGTGAATGCTATTAAATATGAGAATTTCAGCTAATATGCATTTATTCAAATAACGTTTGAGCTATCACATGCAGACTCATAAGCTTTCACTTTGTATAATTTATTTCCCCACATGAAGTGAGCCCTTCAGATTCATCTTTGGCACATGCTGTGTACTCGGTGCAACACTTTTACAAGCATCACAGCTCAGTGAAGCAGCCAGCCTGAGCCGCACAGCTGTGTGAAATGCACTGATTGACGCGGGTGCGTTCACTTCTGCTTTGACAAACTCAATACCAAAATCTATCAATTCAGAACTTTTCAGACTGTCAGCATAGTTATGCAAGAAGTAAAGCCTCACTAAAGATATTCAAATATTGAAATGTGTCTCCTCTCAAATTCGGTTTGTAGTTAATTAACTAAGCAGCATTTTTAGCCATTACAATCCTCACATTGCTTAACCGCCTCATTAAATTACATTGATAGAAGTTGAGAGTGAGGCAGTTCTGTAAATTATTTTCCGTGGATATTTGTAGTTTTTATGTTGAGCCTATCCCGAATTTAGATATAGTAGGCCAGCGTTTAAACGTATAGAATATCTCAATGACTGTTGCAGTGAGTTAAACGCTACGGTCACTCAAACTTTATTCATTTCTGATACTACTTTCACATCAGAGTCAGCCCGTACAAGAGAGAACAGAACCAGTCCGAGGGTAAGTTAACTCACCATGGGCACATCTCTGTGGACAGCAGCTGTGGAGAGCAGAGCGGCGGTGCTGCTCTCTCAACCTTATTTCAGGAGGATTTGAAACAGTAGCGAGCAGTCCTTTGAAACTTTCACACTGACATGTGAATCATAAAATAAACTCAGTCTTCTGTGGACGCCGGTCACTTGTCTTCAAGCGACTCCATCGGAGCGTGGATGAAATAAGTGGCGACAAACACTTTTTTGTAAAGTTCAGGAAAGATGTTATTCCTTTTATTTTCCCCTGTGCTCTCCGAAGTCTGTTTGCCTCTGATCCGGTGAGACTGCCTGCTGTTGACTCTGGAGGGTTTTGTAGGAAGAAAACTGGACTGAGTCCGGCCCTCTTTTCAGTGATCGGTGCTAAGTTAGCTCGGATTTGTCAGACAAACAAAAAATCGTTTCCGGTCTTTCCTTTCAGAATAAAAAGGTGCAGGCTAGTCACAAAATTTAAAGGTAATATATGAATAGGCCCACCTCTTCAACAAAATTAGAAAAGCTTGATATTTCTCTGTCCTCCACTGGGTATCACTTTGTTTCATTTTCACGATATAAAGAGTGTTTCTGAAATGAAATCAATTCAATTATTTCCGGTATCATGTTGTCCACTTGTGTTTAACTTGGCGAACCTTTTTCACTGGCCCATAGCCAGGAAGCTGTAGGACATCAGGGCCAACTTTCACCTTGCAGACTCAGAGACTAGCACATGCACACGTACACACACGCATACACACACACACACACACACACACACACACACACACACAATACTTGCATAATAGATCACACTTGCAAAATAGCAAAATAGATCTTTCCATACACGCTTAGGGTTTGTTTTCTAGTCCAACCCTTATTTATTCACACATTACAGTCAATGTTTCAACCAAAAGCCAAACAGTGTCTATTTGCTGCTTGATTTATATGTGAGGATATTTAATTTGGATTAAAGCCCTACACAGAAATCTGTGCATTTGCCAACACACTTTATTGCTTTGTTCAGACATTAACAAGTACAAGAAAGTCCACTGGTCTCTCCCACTGGGCTTGACAGAACTTAACAATAATTGCCCAACAGTAAGGAAAGGATAGCAAGGCTTCATCTCACCTTGCAGAGGCTGCAACAGCCTCCACACTGCTGACTGCTGAGAGGTCAACTGAGTGCTGATGTCCTTTTCATTCTGCACAGATCAACCAAGAATGTTTTGATCGTGCGTCTCCTTTTATGTACAGACATTCTCCAGCTTGCAGTGTCGGTTATGTAAAGAGCTAGTCTACAGGTTTTGCTATAGGGTACTTGCAAGAAGTCTGAAATGACCACATTCAAACCCTAAACACAACTTTCACCAAAATTCTGATCTTGAATCAAAGTAACAGATCATGAGCAATTTATAATCTCCCTGTAATCTTTTATTATTATGTTATGTTAAAGATATAAATTAGGAAACTTGATAAATTGCTTGCCATCTATTAAATTTGCCTTACTTTGTTAAGGTTTACATGTTAGGGTTTTTTTCAGTGTTAGGTTTAGACACATTCGCTAAGTTAGCGACCTTGAATAAAATCTGAGATTTCTTTAGGTGAACAGTAAAAAATTCTTGAAATGAAAATGCTAATTTCACTAAAAGTAACCAAGTACTTTTAGAATGTCCCTTTTTTGTCCCTTAGGAGTCAACAATGTTCCTTTTAGCAACTTAAAGCATGTTTGGTACTTAAAGTACTAAAAGTAAAAGTTGTGGATGTGGATGTGGAAAAAAATGCCCCTTTGAATAGCCATAGAATTTTCCACGAATACCTAAGCCCTATTTCGTACAATACATCGTGAAGTAGTGCAAAATAAACTCTTGCATCTAATGTAAGTTAACACAGGGCAAGTAGGCCCATGTAACACTTGCCATGGCCCACTTTTAGGCTCCAGGCTGGGCAAGCCTTTGTCCAGGCGCTGTGTGCTGTCTGGGTAACCTCGGGCAAGCCCACATGCTAACCCTGAACTGGCCCCTTGAAGAAGGGAAAGTCGACCCAAATGTCCTCACTTCACAAACATTTCCTTTCTCGAAAGGATGAAAAGTCAAAATGCTTCTTTTAAAGATACAGCATGTCATGAACAAGAACTCACACACACTTACACACAGGCACACACACACACACATTTTATTTCATGCTTTCAATCCTTTAGTTTGTTGTTGACTTTTTCGACTACCCTCATCACTGCTTTGTTTAGGATACAAACTGGGCAGAAGCCTACTGGTATCAGGATCTGAATGCAGATAAAATACCTTCAGACTGAAGACTAGGTGTTTAGACTCAAAGCATCATTAGGATGTGGGGATTAGGGGAGAGTGTTGAGACTTAAAGCAGTGGTGGGAGGTGTGACCTATAGAGCATATTGCACTCACAGCTTGCCATCCATGTTTTTAGCCACACATGCCTTTTAGGCTCTGCAGACAGCAACGTTGGCCATCTGGCCTGTCACCCCCCCTACACTGATCAAAACCAACCATTTTACTGATTGCCGTGAGTTTTTCTTCAAACATTCTCAAAAACTACTGGATGAATTGGAATGTCATTCGGTAGGCCTACAGACAGTAATGAATTGTAATAACTTTGAGGAAACCCTGACCTTTCCTCCCCCACCATCATTATGTCAAGATCTTCATTCATGCAGCACTTTATTTTTGAACATGCTGACATGGCGACATCAGCACTGAGCTGTTGACAATGACAGAGACAGAGAGAGTTATTAGAGTTACTTGATGTGTTAAGTAAACCCCCACATATCTGATTGCTTGAGGGTCCAGTTTACAGGGAATTTTTGTTGTAGCCCAGGTGATCATTTGTAATTAATTGTAATTTCTGGTGTTTGTATTATGACCACAATGCCTGAATACAAACCAAAATTATGTCAAAAAATGTTAAAGAGTAGGAGGCATGTATCTGGAATCTGAACAAAATGCAAGGTAATCAAAGTATAATGTTATTTTGTGATCTGTGTTACTAAGTACAAATCCCTGCATGGTATCATGTTCACTCACTGACAGGGCCATAGATTCAATGTAAAGTGCAAAAGGCCGGGGGGGGGGGGGGGGGGGGGGGGGGGGGGG
>JAPZDY010000003.1:2969546-2997768 GCA_029783645.1 Ctenochaetus hawaiiensis | reverse complement strand
GTTTCATCAAAAAATGTTTTCAGTCTTTTTAACTTATACCACACTAACCCCTTAAAGTTTCGTTTTAGACATATATAGATTTTTTTCTGATGAGTAACTTAAAATTCAGAAGAAAAAAGAAGTAATGCGGCATTTTTTTAATGTCTTCCAGCTTCTTATGGTGCTGAGCGTAAATTTATTGTAATATCTAAATAAATATCCCCGCATCGGTTGTTCGCCGTGCAATTTATAACATTATGACATAATGCTGTATAATATATGAAATCTGTAATAACGTTGTGAGTTCACCGTGTTGTAAATGGGACACTGATTTTTGTTGCACAACCATAAAGCCTTACACCTTGCATGGAGTAACGCTAACCGCTTACACGCATGTGCCACGAGGTAAAACAAAATTAACCAACAAATATATTAAAACAGGTGGCTAATGCAGCATCGAGACATATAAAAATATACTATAATATTATATAAGCGAGCCTCTCCGTGAATTATGTGTATGCCGATTTAAGCAGAAACATTAGAAGCAGCTGAACTCAGCGGTGTTTTCATGCATTCCGTGGGCCAGGATGCGAATACTGCAGCCTGACAGTGAATAAAATAACAGGACTCAGGTTGTCTGTGAATATTCTCATTCGCCCAGGTTATAATAATATCTGGGCAACTGACTCGAAAGCAACTGGACTTAGTTATATGTCGGTGAACACTATAGCACGGCTAGTTCTTGATAGGCATAAACTGATGAAGCCCCTTGGATAAGAGGCGAAAGGTCTTCTCAGACAAATACGAAGTCCAGTTGCTTTCGACTCAAATGTCCAAATATAGAACCAAGGGTTTCATGTAAATCTCAACAATTTCCTAAAATGTTCGCTTGATCAAAATTCTTAGTGCAACTACTTACCCTTAACGTCGGCCTAATTGCACGTAGACCTAGTTTTAGTGTGACTGTATTTCGTGCATTAGCCTAATTTTAGTGTCAAGCTGGTTTAAAGCAACAATACTTCCGGGATTCGAAAACAGACTTGACCAGATCTCCCGGATACGACCATGACCTTTCAAAATAAATTGCATTTTTCAACAAAATACAGTACACTCAGCCATCTTTTATTATTCATATGGATAAAACAAAAATGCAATTATATTTCTTCCACATATTTCCATTCGCGGCCTTACACTTTCTATACACATGAAAAAATATCAGTTTTGCGACGTTCTTCGATTTCTTCTTCTTCATAATCTCATTATTACGAGTATGACCAATAGTAATAGCGGTAGTGGCGTTGTTGTTGATCATTTTATGACCATGGTTGTTGTTGTTATTTGCATACACTAGTGGTTGTTGTAGAAGAAACAGCAATAGAATACTTTCTAACTGCATTTAGGTTACACATAAGTTTTTCAGGTATCAAAGATATAAATGTAAAATTAACTCTTGGCAGTGCTACTCAAATACAAATGAACTAAAACCTGGTAGACATAAAGTTAGAAATTACTGACTAACCAGTTAATAATCTAGTGAAGAAAGTCCTGGAATGTAGGTACAGGGTATACAGGGTTCCTTCTACACATAGGATTGCATAACAACATGCTTGTTGTAGTCCCTTTATGCTACAACAGAAAATTATATAAATGCATGAATAAATAATAAGGGACAAAATATTATATTTGTTATAAATGGCAGATAATTTAGGGAGTCTCACAGACAGAGGGAAGCTGCTCTTCAGTCTGGTGGTACAGGAGCAAATACGTATCCCTTACCAGATGGCAGCAGGATGAGTGTCGTCTCCACCTATTTTCTGAAAACAACGGTCAGCTTTTTGGTTTTGCTGACACAGAGCTGCATGTTGTTCTCTGTGCTTCACTCTACAAGACTGTTGAATTCCCTGGATATGATCAGTTAAAGAAATTCAGCACATGATGGCGGTGGTCTTTCTGCATACTTCAGAGTGGAGTTCTGTTCACGTCAGGGGTTGAAGTCATGGGTCTACGCATTCAAAGCCACATTGCAATTCATAAAAATGCTCTCTTCATGCTGAAAAGAGACTTTTATCATTCCGAGACTTGATGTGTTACTGCAATGCAATCGGAAAAATCCGACACAAGTCGGACAATTAAATTCTTCATCACTATTAATCAGAACTTTATAAACAGTCAAAGCCACATTGCAATTCATAAAAATGATCTCCTAGTGATAAAAAAGTTACTTTCATCATGCCCAAACTTGATGTGAAGATGCGACACAAGCGAAGAAGTAGGATACATGTCGGACATATTAAATTTTCCATCACTATTAATCAGAACTTTAAAAGCAATTCATAAAAATGCTCTCCTTAGTGACAAAAAAGGTACTTTCATCATACCCAAACTTGATGTGAAGGTCCGACGCAGGTGAAGAAATCCGATACAAGTCGACAATTAAATTCTTCATCACTATTAATCAGAACTCTACACAGTACGCAGTTAACAGAAGGGGGCACAGCACACAACCACTGGGGCCTCTGGTGTCGAGCTCAAGAGCAAGGAGGTGTGAATAACCAGTTTCTCAAAGCACTGCGTTAGAATGGGAGTGAGTGCCACCTGGTGGTTGGTAGGTCTCGTAGAGGTTGACATACAGCAGAGTGCTTGAAGCTGAAAGAATTCAGACTTGTAGTCTGTGCTCTACCAGGTGCAGTGGGACATTCAACACTACAGATGTCTTAGGGACAGACACAAAGCTAAGTGTGTTGAAGCAGGGAGAAGTGCAAACACTCTCCTGTGATAGCGACATGTTAAAAATGTCAGTCACAACATCCACTCACTGAGTTGAATGTTTTTAGTACACAGCCAGGAATATTGTCAGGACCTGTATCTTAACTCCCATTCACTCTAAGCTGAATATTTCTTACATCTGCTGTGGGTTAGGGTTACTGGCAGAGGCTGCTCATCTTGATGTGGAGTAGACTTGCTTTATGAATTTACTTTAAAAAACCATGACGAAACAGAGACATAACATGGAACTGTACCAAACACATTTTCAGTGTAACTACAGATTTTGAAGAGTAAACCTGATATTATTCATATGTTGACATGTGACCACATTGTTATCAGCTGTAAAATAACACTTCACTCCAGTAGGCATTTTTAAATCTGAACATATCATGGATTACTGGTGTGATAATCTTATATGATCAGTAAGTCAGTTTCTCTATCATTTCATTTACCAAATGTTGATATTTCTTTTTCCTTCAAGGTCGCTGTTTTTGCAGCATTGTAATTCTTATAATGAAAGAGACATCTGAAAAAGGTAGTTGGTTGAAATTACGAATGCCAAAGCCCAGTAACCACAATGTTTTGGTTGTTTGGTGTCCAGGACTTGTTATGACATAAAGATGATGAAAACAGGTTTTGGTTATGCTTTCTGTCTTTTTCCTTTATATCTTAATGTCTTTTCTCCCAATATGCTAAAGGCTCCTGACATGCAGCTCAGTTCATGCAAGCAGCCGTGATATATGGTGAGCTGGCCATGGTGCTGAAGTAGAGAACAGAGATGCAGGAGCTGCTGTTCAGTTCCACTGTGGATATATACTGATGCTGTCTGACCTGCATTCAACCAGTCTGCAATATAATGTATACAGTAGATGCCAACCTTTCCAGAGAATGTTGCATAGTTTAATTTTGGCTTAGGAGTCTATTAGCTACAGAAAAAGTTGTCATCTTCTATAGTAAATGGTTTAAATTGATCCTGCAAAACTTACGAAATCATTTAAAAAAATCTTAACCTGTGGCAAAAAAATTTTTTTAAAGTACATTGTTTCTAAATTTAGGTCAGTGTAACATGATGACTTATCCTGTGTTCTACAGTTTTTCTGATTTACCCTTCCGAGCCAGGGCAAATTCTTGTGTATCTGTATTGTTGCATTTGGGGAACACTCTCTAGACCACACAGCCTATAATTAAAATGTTGTACACTGACATGCTGTAAATGTCAGCCTATAGCTATGTGTGTGTGTGTAGCTATGTTGTAAACCTCAGGCTCCCTTCAGATTTTTTTCAGAATGAGGAAGTAGTGTGTGTGTATGTGTGTGTGTGTGAATGTGTGTGTGAGTGAGTGTTTAGTGGAAGCTGGGAACTGCTGGAGGGATGAATAAGGAGGAAGGACAGAAGGAAGAAGTGGAGGGAGAGAGAGTGAGGGAAGCGGGGTGGGAGGAAAAAAAAGGGGGATGCACGTCATTCTAACACGCAATGATTGGTGGGTGAGAGGAGGAGGAGGAAAGTGCAAACACTCTCACTATGAAGGGTTTCATATAGTACTGAAACAGAGTTCTCTACACTTGCATTCATTAGTTCTTTTTCTATAGCATTGTTATTTGGGGAGCCTGGTTCAATTCATGCACGGGGGGGGTTCTTCTTCTTCTTCTTCTCCTCCCTCTAAACTTGGCCAAGGCAGCTGGATTACTGAGATCTCAAGTGTGAAATATCACAAGTCCATCCTGTAAGGCTTTAACCAGATTTGTCTGTGTTCGCTTAATATATGACCGAATCAATCAGCATCCCTTGAGGAGAAAATGGTGGTAGCTACTGGCAGGGTTTAGTATTTGACAAATGTGAAAAGTGACTGCAAGCAATGGTGAGTCCTAAAGAGGTTAGTGTGGATGCTGCACAGTTTTATCAAAACTGGACAACATTTCCTCATTAAAGGAAGAGCAAAGAACGGCACTGAAGGCTTTTCTTGATGGAAAACATGTTTTTGGGCTTCTCTCGACTGGCTTCGGCAAGAATTTGATTTAACAACTGACTATAAGTGAAGAAATGGGAGGGACTAGCCTGTAATGAATATGACAGGCAGAATGTTCGTCCAATCATCAGAGTGTGAGATCATCTCAGTGCTAACGCTTGAAGTGTAGCTCATCAGGACAATGATTTGCCTTCAAGAATGAGTGAATAAATGAATACTGACAAAGTGCTTGGAACTAGAAAAACATGATTTTAGATTCCTTTAACTTTGGAAGCTTCAAATAATTATAGGTCCTGCCTGTCTTGCACTTCTTACCACTCTTCCTCTTCCTCCTCTGCATCCACTTCTTCCTCTTTTTCCTCAAAATACCTGGCCCCAACCCATCACTGCACAGCAGCTATATATTTTATTATGCACCATACACAAGACCTGCAGCTTTTTTTAAAAATGCAGGTCCCTCTTGTAATTGCAAAAATATCTTCTTCTTCTTGTTCCTACATACTCAACTGGCACTGTGGACTAATATTCCTCGTGGTGGTGCTGGGGCTTCTGTCTGAAGTCCGAAGCTTTAAAAACTTAAAACAAATCGAGAAATCAAACTTTTAAAAAACAAATTACTGATGTTTCTATGCTGTATAATAAGTTTTCAAACTCTCAGCACTTTGTCTTGATAAGTGATTTTTTGACATTACTTAAAGCCTTTGGTTTTGCAGAATCATACGAGGCATTGTGTTGTATGAGTTAGAGACCTATGACTTTAAGGTGCTGATGATTTTGGTCCAGACGATTCTTCTGATCTCCCTGTATGTCTAATTTGTCCTCCTTTTCCTTTCTTCCTCCTTTTAATCCTCTTCTTCTTTATCTTCAAATGCACTGCACAGCAGCTTTATATTTATTCTTTGTTTTATCACTTGTTTCCTGCATAGCCTATGTACTTTCTGTTATTTGCAAAAACGTTGTTCTACCTGTTTTGTTCTACTTTTGCAACATTGAGCGACGAAAATTTTGGTTTTCGAAGCATGTTTTAATTGAATATCCAATCAGTGGAGGCATCTTCTTGGGCTTTCTTATGATCCACCACTTTACCCATTGCTAAGCTACATCCTAAGGGTGGATGGTCTTGTTCCTCTCCAGCGAAATATAGTGATCGTTTTCAGGTTTGGGTCTATATTAAAACTGAATGAATACAGATTCGTGTTTCACAGCGATTACGAACGTATATGAGTCATAATAATACCCACAATGCACCTTTAATGGACCATTTGTTTTCTGAGTGTGCTACAGGCTGCCGTGAGCGCGCATCTTAACGGTGAGTGGAGCCCCCCATTCTCAAATGAGGGCTGCGCGCTCCCGCCGCAGAAGAAGTGAACGCGCGTGAGGGGCTGCGGTCCCATTGACGGTTCCGTCTCCCTGACAGCAGCATCAGCATCAGCGGCGGCGCTGGAAAACAAGAAGTCGCCGCCTCACCCCGCAGCCACACAGCTAGCCCACCGGACCGAGCGGAGACCTGAGCAGCCTGCAGGTACCCCCCCTCCCCTCACTCTGCCTGGCTTGAAAGAAGCAAGCAAGATCCCCCTCCCGTGTGCCATCGTCCCGACCGACCGCCGGAGATATGGGCTCCCCGTAAAACGGAGGTGGTGGAGGGCAGAGGCGGGCGGGCGGGCGGTGGGAGGGGGGTGGGGGGAAAAGACAGCGGAGCAGCAAGAGGGAGAAGGAGAGGTTGAAAACTACAACCGGGAACCTAAGCTCCACCACCACCGCCGTCACCGCTGCTACCACCACCGGAGCTAGCACTGACACTGCTGCCGCTGCCGCTGCCGCCGCCGCTGCCGCCGCCGCCGCCGCCGCCCTGGTTGCCCCCCGCCACCGCCATGGGAACTCCGCATCAGTCGCTCCAACCGCCGCTTTGTCGTGGGCCATGTCGTGATCCGTAGGCTCCGCCAGCGGGTTTTCTATCCGTGATCCCGACCGAGGCGAAGAGGAGGAGGAGGAAGAGGAAGAGGAGGAGGAGGGAAGGGAAGGTGTTGGTGGTGGGGAAGATGTTCGCCTCGGTGGGCCCTCGGGGCGGCCCGCGCCCACCCGTCGCCCCGGCCATCCCGGAGCCGGACCTGAGCCATCTGACGGAGGATGAGAGGAAGATCATCATGGCTGTGCTGGCTCGACAACGGGAGGAAGAGGCGAAGGAGGAGGCCATGTTCAAGTAAGAGAGGGAAAGAGAGATGGAGAGAGAGAGAGAGAGAAGTGAAAGATAGAGTGTGTGTATGTGAGTGTGTGTGTGTAGGCTCTGCGTGTGAGAGGGACTGGGCCTGGGCTATTTCCGTTCTGAAGAAGTTCATCCACCTCCATTCTCTCTTATGGATGAAATGTTTCAGCACCACTCCACTGTATCTGATCATGCATGCTTATGTGTTTGTGAGTGTATCTATCTCCATCCAGCAGGTCTCCACACACACACAAACACACATCTCACTCACCCACAGGCCCATATAGACTACGGATGTGTGAAGAAGAAAATATGCAGGCGCCAGTGAGGACCAGGTTCAGGTCCAGTTTGCAGATTCTCACTGCTGAATGAGTATGATGGTGGGTCAGGTGTAACTCGTTGAGGAGGGAGGAGGATGGTTGGGGGAAGAAGGGGTGTGTCACCATGCCCCATCATCAGCAGCATCACACTCCGCTCAGATGAAAAACAAGAAGTAATTTCTCATCTGCACTTTTCTCCCTAATATCATCACTATCATTCACACCGTTGCCTGAGTCAAGTGGCAAATGCTTGGACTTTTGCTGAAATATTTAATTTACGGATGTAGCAAGAAATTGCAGGAGTCTCGCCAAAGCTTGGCATTGAGGGTAGTAAAAGTAAAACCCTCCCTGTTGGCTTTTATCTGTGCAGCATCTATCTCAACAGCTGCTGTTCTCAGCTCTGGGGTGCGGTTGAGCCTTTCCCAGCTGTATGCACTGTATGTAGGCCAGTGCTCTTGCAACAGACATCACACAGGCTGTTATAGAACCAGTAGGCCTGTAACAGGGGGAGAAAAGGTGCCTGTGTCATGTCATTTTGAATCAGGAGTGGCTTATAGTCCTTGCGTGCATCCACCTCGTCCTCCTACTCTATACCACCACCATGGAGAAAAGTCTCCCTCCATATTTATTTGTCACTGCGATCAGCCCAGTAATGAACTCACATCTACCCCCTGCCAGAAAAGGCATCAAGTTGAAACAATGCCTTTCTCACGTTTTCTGCATGGTCTGCATGGAGCTGCATGCATAGATGGGCAGATAGAAAGATAGACCGACCCACCTAAGCGAAGCACCCTTCAAGCTTTACGTCCCTGTTCTATTTTAAGCCCTCTGTGCGGACTGATAGCCCCGCACTGGAACGGAAGATCGATTCATTGCATCTAAAGAAGGAAATGTCCAATATATAACCCCTGCTCTAAGTGGCTATGCATCATTTTCAATAATATATTAGAAGCCGTGGATTCAGTCATGTTACACTGTAGCTGCTGCAAATAAGGCAGGCTGTCAGCACATACATGTCTTAAACTATATAGGCTTCAGTACTGTTTCCTTTTCTCACTGTTTGGATGAAGATTGCCATAGCTAAGCAGTGTGTGTGTGCATGTGTGTCTGTATGATTGGGTCTACACTAAAAAAAGCTGCACTGGTTGACTAATACATGCATGGTGAGTGTACTAGCAGTAGGGTAGTGTGGGTTGTATTGCAGGGAGGCAGAGAATACACTACTCTTATGAGCACTTTAAGGTATGCTACTCTTGTCACTATTAAAGCACATAGGATCAAAATTATATGCATGCTTTTCTCCCTTTGGTTATACAGCCATTGCTACAGTGATGTTTGGTATGGACACTGTGGGTAAACAATGACGCTCTGTCAACAATAATCATTAAGTAAACTGATATGCTAAAGATAAAAATGAATTTTTTCTACAGACAGAAGGATGGATAAACTGTAAATGATACTTAACTTCCTCTGTCGCTTTGTATGCCTTCTTTAGAAAATCCACATCCCAGTTACATAAATAGAAAGGTAAAGTGCGGCTATGTAACAGATCGAATGATCAATACGTGGCATTCCCTCACTCTTTTATGAAAATAAGAATTTATCTTTAAGAGTCACAATATGCAAAGTATGTGCATTTTATTGAGACAATCAAGCACAAGTGATCAAGAATACCGACACTTCAGCAGGTGGGGTAGCCCTCTTTACTGCACTGAACTGATGAAATATGAAACTCAGTGGAGGGGAAATTCTTGCAAAGCATTGCAATCACTTCATGTCAGTGTTATCCTTCTTAAATCATCACTTACTTTCATTTTCTTAGAGGTATTTCAATGTCTTTACCTTAAAGGTAGACACATGTGCCAGATGTTTTCAGCACTTAAATAAAAACTCAGGAAATATATACTGTGTTCATTAAACGTAAAAACTAAAGTAGATAAAAAATGTAATGTTGGCACTGGTATATGTTTGCTTCTGTGTTTTGGACTAAATGAGTAATACATGCCATGTAAAGGTACGTTGCAATGCTTGATTTTATGTCACATAATCTACTCTCTAGTATAAAGGGCACCTATTATATTTACCTTTTTTTTCTGTAACATATATAGCCACAGTGTCCAGCACACATATGTCAAAGTAATCCTCCCTGAGAGCAAAAAGCTTAGGCTTCAGACTGCCTTAAATAATAGCTTTTCAGTGTTTCTCTCTGCTTCCACAAGAAGCTGTTAACTCTTTGTCAGCTCATCATGGTGATCTGATCCAGGGACAACAAACCCACAAAGTACATGGGTGTGCCCATTCACCTGCTTTTCTATCCCATGTCATTTAGCTCCTGTGCCTTAACTCTTTATAATTCACAGAGCTTCATGATGTGTTTGCAGTTTTGTTTTTAAGCCTTCCACAAATCAGATGCTGGTTTTGTTTTTAAATAGTTGCTTTTGCCATTTGTTTTAATTGACATTAAGAGGAAATGAGATCAATAACTTTAGCTGCTTAAAAGTAACCAACAATTTTTGGTAACTGTAACATTAGCTGCTGTTAGCTATTTAGCTCAGCTGTGCAAGTAGCAGTCCTATTAGTTGACTCTATTTGCTGGGTTCCCCTGTGATAGTATTTTTTCCAAGGCTGGCGGCAGAATCATGGGATTATAACAAACCACTAAAATCCACCCCAGACCCTCAACATAACTCTAGTCTTCACTGGTTTGATGTTGTAAACATTTGTTTGCTGTGTTTTTAAATTTTTGAAATAAGTGACTCTCTACTGCTATTCTGGGACAAAAGTGTACCTCTGTAAAAAAACAAAAACAAAAACAAAAAAAACCTTCTCCTGACATCTAAAGCTCCTGTGCTAGAAGTGAATTCACCAAAACTCCCCCATGGTTCAAAGCTCCAAGCAGAGTCAGGTGATACCACGAGCTGCATGACTAACTGGGCTTAATAGCTAAGCAAGCTATCTGTGCATCAGGGAACTCTGTGATTCACAGTTATTTTCTCAATAAAATATGATCCAGTTTAACTGAAATCAGTGAATGAAATTATATACTGGTGTTTTTTTGTACAGTAGGTATTGAGGCCCTGCCTCAGTAAATTCATTGCCCCAAATCACTATGCCAATGAGCACACTGGTAATAGGATGAAGGGGTACTTACAAGCACTGGGTGTTGCCTCTTGGTAGGCTTCTGTTAGTCGATTAATCAAAACAAATTGGGCCCTTTTGGAGGTGTGGCTTAAAACAAACAATGAAAGTTAAAGTGGTTTGTTTCAGATAGATAATAAACTGAGGGGCTGCACAAAGGGCTGGTATGAGAAAAATAAATATGTTTTTGATCTGTCAATTATTTGGGGTTACTTTAATAGAGTCCTAGAATAAAAACATAGAACTAGAAATGAGCGTTGTATTCCCCCTTTTAATATTTCAGCTGTACTGGTCTACATATGATCAATAATAGGGATTCAACAGGATCAGTATTGTTATCTGATATCTAGAAAATTATATGGGATAAGTCGACTGTGTAAAAGCTTACAGAAAGCCATGAATCGTCTCGGAAATCTTTTTTAGAATTATTATTGTTATTAATCAAGAATTTAATTTGTTAAAAGAAAAAAATTTTACCTCAAAGAACCTCACCTGTGGTTTCGCATTTATTAACCCATTAACTTCTAGGGATGCCGCAACCCTATTTTTTTCTTGTTTTTGATACTCAGCAAAAGAGAATTTGTCAATACAGAGTTAGAATCCACTACCAGTTCTGTGTTTTTCCTGTGAAACTGATCAGTCAGTCGGTGGGAGCGCAGTGGTAAACTCACAAATAGCATCAATTTGTTTTCATTCATTTTAATGGTATTTAAAAATTTGGAAAAAATATATTTACATTTTCCATTACAGTATGATCATCTACATGATCATGATTTTATTATAAGCTAACCTGGTGCAGACTTGTCAAATTAAGCTGCACTTCACCTGTGTTACTGTCCAATAATGCTGCATGGAAAAAAAATGCATGTTTGAAGAGTTGATTATTTTTTTCAAATGAATGAATGGAAGCAGATTGATTTATTAAATGGTTGCATGTATCCAGATCTCTTCAAATTCTGAGTTGAAAATGTCAGAAAAATGTAGAGTTTAGGTGACCGGTATTTACGTGGCTTAAAAACAACAACAACAACAGCAACAAAAAAAAACATGTTGGTAATGTCAATAAATCCTGTGTTCAGACCTAATTAAACCTAAACTGCATATCAGGATAAACTTTTATAAAAAAAAAAAAATGCGTCAGTATGTCACCTTTGCAAGTAACATGATAAACTTTACCCGTGTACTTATTTTAAACTAAAGCAAGATGGTTAGAATCCACGTGGCACAACAAAGATATATCACCATTTTTTATTTGCAAAAAGGATCTCACAGTTAGAGGGTTACCCACAGTATTGATAATAAAAAGATGTCTTGTTTACTATGTGTGTTGGCTGAGATTTCTCTTTTGAATTTCCTAAGTGAACAGACTAATCAGAGCCCAGTGATCATGTACACTTTTATGGATATGGTGGTTTTTAAATCACACTATGAATGTGTCAGTGGACATATTAAAGGGGACATATAATAATAACATATGATTGCTTTTAAAGACTTGAATGTCCAAAACTACAGTCAGAGTCTATCAGTTCTGTGTGTATTTTGAGTATTTCCTTTTTTTGTTCTGTTTGTTTAGTAATATGTGTGCAAAGTACAAGTCATCACAGGAGCAAGAACATTACAGAACCAACTAGAGCAAGACGTGAAAATGTAGTGATTTTTTTAAATCAACATTTAAAAACCACTAACCACTAACTGATTAGAATAGCTTAGCATAAAACAAAATGAACCCTGGGCTAACTGCACTCTGGACTGATGCTCCTTCACTTACATGAAAATTTACTGCTCTATGCTGTTTTGCAGACTTACAGGTAAAGTCTGTCCAAAAAAGTCTTTTGACTTCCAAAATTAAGCACCTGTTAATTACAAAAGGGTAGTCTGTAAATATGTTAATATAACAATTTAGAATACACCGCAAAGTTAACTGGAGCCAGCAAAAGTTATCTAACAAAAGATGTGTGCTAACAGCATTTTCCTTAATAATGTGTTTCAGAGAAGAGAAGCCTATACAAGCGAGAACGGTGAACCTGGTTGGGCAGAAGAAACCTCCACAACAAAATGACGTCCGGTGAGTGGCAGCAGCTATTATCAACCACCAAGTCAGTTTCAGCTATATGGAGTTCAATAATGGCTAAAGATAAATTCAAAATGGGCGTTAATTCATGCTTTTGCGTCGCTTTAGTTTTAGTCTTGCGTGTCCAGCTCTAACTCCACACCGCTGTGTCAGCTCTGGAGAAAGGTCTGGCAGCAGCTGTCATCATTTTGCTATAGGGAAAAAAAATTGCTCTGGCTCGTTGATATTTTTGTGAATTAGTTGGGCGCTCAGCCCATGATGCAGCGACTGTGCCCTTGCAAAATAGTAACACTCAAATAGCGGAAATGGAAGAGAATGCCAAGTGAAACAGTCGGCCAATAGCAGGCTCATACCCACAGTCTACATCCGGTGAGTCAGACTGCTTTTAACGTCATTTCACCCCAGTGGCCCAAAACAACCTCCAATCGAGAGCTGGCACTCTGTCTGTTCCCTCACAATCATGTTTTGAAATGTGTTTTACACCTTGGATGAGTCAACAATATGAAAGATAAAGTCATGTTTTGGTTTCTTTTTTTTTTTATTTTGCAAGTGTGACTCAAGCAATTTGTATGATACTCACAGTGTAATGACGTTGCTTAGGCTTCTCAGTTAAACTTTTTGACTGATATTTAAGGCATACGCCTCCTTTGTTTTCACTGAAAAGATATTTTTGGATCCATACACTTCTTTGCCTTCTAAGAGACTTTATATCCAGCTAACACACACACACAAGGCCTAGCTGCTGTCTGTCATCTGTCAGACAGCAGCTACACAACACTGCATTAGCTTCTGCAGTGTAGAAGGACACAGTCTGTGTGATGAGTTCAGTCCAGATCATGTTGAGTCATCAGAGACTAGCTAAAGTTGTTGTCCTCCTTGTATAACTGACTTCAAATGCTGAGTGTCTCACAGTTTAATCAGATCTGCTGTCAAGTTGCTTCTCTGGAGGAATAACTTCCATTATGTGTATGGATGTGTTACATGTTACAGTTCAACTTCCTCTCACCTTTATGTGGAATTTCATGAGTCTTTGAAAGACATGAACAGTGCATGAGTGTACAGACCAACTGAGGTAATGCTGAATCAGTTCTATTGGTCCATAGCGAAGCCAGATTTAATACTATCAATATTAATTTTATTCAGGTAATTTCTGTTTTGAAATATTCTTAACATGGATTTACATAAATCTGTCAGTCTCTCTGTTTATATAGATAAAATACACCTCCATCCCTTCACAGGCTTAGAGATCAGCTTTTTCTGAAATAATGAAAAAAACACCTTCCACAGCATCTCCAATTAGTGGAAAGTGGACGCTTGATGGGTTGGTCAGGAGCGATTCTCTACGACAGTTCAGCTCAGCGATCATCTTTCTTCACTGTGGTTATTTGATGTTATTTGATGAAGTCTGGTTATTTGATCAGTGGTTGTTAATACAGACTTGAATTGGAAATGTTACATGAAACAGACTCTGTCGTTTTCTTTCTTTGATGTTATATGAGCATCTCCATCCCCGCTGGCTTATTTGCACGTTGAAATGCCAGTTTCCATGCATTTCTGTTCGCAGTGGCTTCTCCAGCCAGTAATTTCTTTTTTTTTTCCCGCCACGCAATTATCAAAGGATAAAGCTTGCTTATGTTCTATCTCTGTGCACTGTATATGCGTGTGTGCTCTGTGTGTGTGTGTGTGTGTGTATGTGTGTGTGTGTGTGTGTGTGTTGTTGGATCAGGAAGTGAAGTGGGATTACAGAGTAACTCAGCTGGAGCACATCTGCTTCTCTGAGGAATCCCACAATATGGCCTGCATTTATAGCATTATACAATCTGTGCTTTTCCGGTCAGTCTTCCCCACATTATTCACTAGACATTACAGTCAGTATTCCAGCAGTTTGCCTTCTGCTGTGGCCATTGAACTGGGACAGGCAGAACTTCATGTCTATTAGGCGATTTTAAGTGGAACCACACCAAAATAAGAGGAGCGCAGATATCTGCCAGGTGCGCCTGGCTGCTCAGGTACAGACAGTGAAGCAGCCACTGCAAAACCCCCACAACTGCCAGATGCAACAAGCTAAGATTTGCAAAGCTTTGAGTGACTTTTTATTTTATTTTATGTAGAGTGGATAGTTTAATTTTTGTAGCATATGTCCTCTAACATAGCTGTATGCAAAGTTCTTAATCGAGTTGTTTTGTATTGTATAGTCTCGGTTTTATTTGTGATGTAACTGAGGTGTTCTGGGTTCATCTAACTATAATAAACAAAATAATAACACATTAAAGGGGATGGTCATTCCAAAGTTTGAACATTTTTTTTAATTAACCATTCATTTAGAACATTTAGGTATTTATTCAGAGCGATCGTTATGATCACTACACAAAAAAAAAACCCTCTCCACCTCCCTTTCTCAACATAAACACACTCAGTTGTCCTCCAGAGTTACGCATGTTTTTTCCCTCAAGAAGGTGAATTCATGGCTTGCCCTGATTGGCTAGTATTTGCTGCTTTCGTTGGTGTGGTTGGTCAGGTTTAGGGCCCTGACATGCCAATCCGATGACCAGCTGTTGGCTGGTGTCAGGCTGCTGTTGAGCAACTGTTGCCCTAGTTTTTGCAGTGTACCCCCAACCCTGGATCTAGTCAGTCTTTGTTTGGGGCTTTTTTTGTGATTCAGCATGTTGTACTGGTATTTGAACTGTCCAGATAACTAGAAAATGGTATGAAAGTGATAAGCAATACAGTGTTTTTCCTAGGTTTACCTATTAAAGGGGCAGATGGACAGGCACGCGGGGGACGGTCATGCTGTCACAGTATTTATTAAGCGGAAGTATGAACAAAGTAACAAGCCAACAGCAGTCATTAGTTAGCTTATGTGCTACTTTGCCAGTAATTGTAGCTAGCTTTTGATTAATTCCAAAGCTGTCTTTTTGCAGATGAAACTTGCTATTTTGGCCTTAGTTACATCCTCATCAAAGGTTCTGCTTTACACAAGAAATTCTTCAAGTTTTTTTTTTTTTTTTAAGATATTTTTCAGGCTTTTTTCGCCTTTAATGATAGAACAGCTGCAAGATTAGACAGGAGAGAGCGGGTAGTGACATGCAGTAAGTGGTCAGAGCTGGAATCGAACTCGCGACCGCTGCGTGGAGGACTGAGCGTTCCGTACATGGGCCGCGCGTGCTACCGAGCGAGCTAAACAACGAAATTCACACAGTTAAAAAATATGGAGTCTCTTCAAAACAAAAGTACCTATTTGTTAGTCTTATTCTAATTAACTGAATCGCTAACAGCAAGAAAAAGCTGTGAGCTGTATTTAAAGCTTGACTTGGTTAATTTTTGAAAATCCAAACTAAAGGACTAGTAATTTGTAGCATCTAGTGATGGTTTTGACTTGCTGTAGTTGGTGAAGTTGGTGTAGTAGGTGAAATCAGCTACAACATGAGAATACTCTGCAGCAGTATGTTGATCATCTCATAAAAGATTGGTCATTCCTGTTCTCATTTCCATTGGTAAAAAAGAGATGCCTGCCATCAGGAAAAGCCTGGATGGCAGGCATCGACTGTTTATTGTGTATTTCTGAAGGCATAATGTTTATTCACAGAATTATTGTAATGTCTGTAGGAGATACAGTGGGCAGGGAAACCTGGCTGCTGACGGTTTAGTCTTGCCAAGCGTTTGTCAGGTTGATCAGCTCAGCAGAGACAGAATAGACTTCTGGTGAGCTGTTGATTGAGCTGCTGTTGATTGAGCTGCTGGAAATCTTAAAGCACTGTAAGAGGAAATGGCTTGTTTTGAACTTGACCACTGTGTAATTTGAGTTCATCTCTCGGGGTTTTAAAAGTTTTAATAAGCCCAGGAGTTTCAAAGTTTCTTGGTCAGTAGGAAAACGTGTTGTCCTTCCGCTGGAAAGCATTTATTTATTTATTTATTTATTTTTCTCACTTCAATTCTCAATGTGTATCAGTTATTCAATAATTGGTATATTCCACCATTCAAAGTCCTTATATTATATGCTTTGCATAATATAATCTAGTATTTTTTTCATGCCAGTTCAGTTTGTAGTTTAACTAAATTTATCCAAAGCTTTTATTTCATGGAATCATGTAAACCATTAACATTATGAAGTGATTTTTTTAGGGTTATTGAAAGGCCGCAGAAGATTACTTCAAAAAAAGGTATCAGGAGTCTTTCTAGGATTTGTTCACATTCTGGACCTTAGACTAATCCACTGTTTCAGTGTGCTCATGACTAAAAGGATCTGCATGAAGTTGTTTGATGTTCACGTTGTCATCTGCCCATGTTCATGAGGGTCCATGCGAAGCTGTAGAGCTGTAATTCCACACCAGTTGGTGGTGTATGGAGTTGTAGTCTGTTTGCCAAAAGTAAGAGTAAAAAAAATGGACAGAATAGATGCTTTATTTGTAGAGAAGTTGCACAAGGGGATCTGCTGTTACCAGCATTTCTAGATTTATATGTTTACTGGTCTTCTTCCTTATTTTTTATAAGTGGTTGAGGTCCACCACTGCCACCACCTGGAAGTGGATGGAGTGTAAATGAGAGCTATACCAACAGGGAAGCCCAATGTAGTATAAATTCATTCACTAAAGCTGGTAAAAAGAACAGCGTATGTTGTATGTATATACGTTATGTATGTTAAGATTAGTTCATTGGAATATTAAATGGACTTTCTTTCACTTATTCACACAGTCACACACACACACACCCTTTTCTGATTTCAGTTCATGCAGTATTGAAACGTTCACCTGTCCATCATCAGCTGCTGTCTGCTGTTTATATTTGATCAGCACTGCCTCTTTCTGAAGTCTGATCTCACTTTAATGAGCTGAACCTCTTATGATATGAGAAAGAGGGAGAGAGAGAGAGAGAGGGGAAGCTCTCTCTTTTGATCAGGCTTTCTCACTCTTCACTGCATTCAGGGCTTTTATCAAAACGTAACCAAATGTAACTAGTGAGATCAAATGGGTTCATTTACATTTATACAGTTTTACTTACCGTTTTCAGCGACATGTCAGGTGAGGTCAAATTTAGGTGGAGTGTCTTTACTTTCTCACATGATGTTTGGCTCCTCCTCCACTACTGGTCTTTTCTCCAACCACATAAGTCTGCATATTTAAACTCATGCTTCTGTAATAGTTACATGAATGTGCTGCAGTGTAAGGATGTTTACACTTCCCGTCACTAAATGTGATTGGCCAGGTGTCCCCTGATAGCACGGTGCCATGGCGATGGCCCAGCAGCCCTGTAGTAACCTCTGTAACCCCTGGGATTGGCGAGGAGTCACTTCCTCACTTCCTTCAGGGATTGGCTGGTATCCTGGACTTCCCATAAGGCTCTGCTCCAGTGGGACAAGCAAATGACACACTCTCAGTTATATTTCTGTATGTTTGACAGAGTTCCATCGTAACTGGAAAAGACAAATTAAGTCTTGTATTTCCTCTTTTTTTCTGATAACTAGAGTGTTTGCATTGTTAGTAAGGAATGGGAATTTTAGCTGTTTTATATGTTAGTTTATCAGCCTATGAGTGTACATGTAAAGGTACATATTCATGTTCACATTTAGGTTGTTAGGTTCAACTTGAGACTTATTCAAAAAAATACTTAATACACAACATGATACTCCCATCATTGAGATTTGGAAACATGATATTGCATTGAAGTAAGAAAAATCAACCATGTCGAACATCGACAAATTTTAAAGGTGGAATTTTTTGACATCACTTACAATACAGTACCTCACTTTAACTCTGATGACTTTGTTGATGTGTAGCAAAAAAATCTCTAAAGTTTAAGATTTTTTGCATGATTTGCTGTCTCTATGTATTAAATTATACAAATTAGCAATATCCTCATGATGTAAACTTGAGAGACAGTTTGAAAGAAGTTGTCAGAACTGTACCTTATTTTTGCAACTCTGTGTACTTGGCCAGCTGCTGTGTAAATAGACCACGATCGTCAGATCAGAGTTATAAAGTTGTTGCATGCAGCCCTTCTACAGCTCTCTTGCTGGAAATGGTGTTTGACTTTGTTGGATTAACACTCGGGCCTTTAAATTTAAAACTGACATGCGGGTTTAATGTTGACTGACTGTATATGCTGTAGAAGTCTGTGCGTGCAGTGTTAGTATTGTGTGCTCTCTTTCAGTTTCACCTTTAAAAATGATTTTTCTGGCCCTACTGCTCGTTTGTAAGCTAAGTGTACTGAGTAACCATGCTTCTTGCTCTGACTTTATTGTGGCAGTGTCCCCCTGTTACACTGTTATCATAACCATGGCTATGAAAATATGAAAAATAAAACCCAAACTTCCAAAGGACTTAGGAGACTGGAGCAAGCTGATTAATTCACAGGCAAACAAAATAACATCTCAAAGCTAATGTGTCTCCTTCAGAGTCAAAGGGAAGAAAGACATGGGGCAAGCCAATTATACCGTGAGCCTAGTCCAGATGTACAAGGTTAAGACGAGTCTAAACTAATCTGAATTAAAAGGTCAGAACAATTTGGAATTCTGCCCCTGATAAAGGTGTGTCAGGTGTGTTTGTGGGTTTTGAGCTGTACAATGTCAACATAAGAAGATGACTGTATGAGGTAGAGTGTTATGCAACTCTATGGTCAAACCCTAATTACAATTTTAAGAATCAAATTTGTAGATAAGTAACTCTGCCTTTGAAGGGGTTGGATAACAGAAAAAGGAAAAAAGACTTCCTGTTTAAGCACCTCATGTATCCTGTCTTCTGTGGCCTGAATAAGGAACAGAAATCTCCTATCAAATTCTCCCTCCAGCTGGTTGTGGAAAGTTTGGTAGTCTGAGCCTCTGATGAAAGTTCTTGACTTTCTTTTGCCATGAAAATTGTCTTAGGTCTCTCCCTTCTGTTCTTGATAACACTACTGATATAGTGAAAAACATAAAATGATTTAAATATGAACAAGCTGGTAACCTGATAACTTTCAATCTGCAGAGCCTGTATACTTGTATTACTCAAGAAACAGGTCTTGGTGCTCCCCCAATGTTAGACACACAGACAGGAATTTTCCTCCAAGTGAAGCCGTACTTACACTGTCAGAACTGTTTCTTTCCATTAACTTCTTTAAGTACTTGTATTCTATAATTTGCAGTCCCATGACACATATGGACAGTTCATTTGTCCCATCCTGGTTACGGGTAAAGAGGAGTAATAGAGGAGAGCTTCCTGATTTTTAAATGATATAAGTTCTACCTCTATGAAAACTTGTCCACTTTATTGACCTTACACTAACAACATTACTGTTGAGACTGCAATCTGTCGTAATCCTTCAGCAGAAACACACCTCTGAAAGATGATAGTAATTATTCAGACCAACTCGTTTGCAGTATTTCTATCGGCCAGTTCTTGAGATTAGACAGAAACTGCAGGACTGTTTCAGATTTCCAGTCTAAAGCTGCTGAAATCAAAGAGTGTTGGCGAAGGGGTTACTCTGCATCACACACCTCTTTGGTCTGTCAAAGGTCCCTACAAACAAACTCAAATCCCCACTGCTTCCTCATGGATCTCTGCTGAGTACTTTCCTCTGGCAGAGGTAAAAAATAATATACTTAAAAACTGGAGTGTCCTTAAATGTTTCTGTAATCCCAGAGACAGACTGGTTCTTTCTGAGACTGGAAAACAATCCAACACCATGTCCTGGCTGTCCTACACGTTTTTTCTTCAAACTTTTCAGACACCAAATACTTCACTTATGTAGTTATTGGTAAAAAAAATACCCCGTTGAATAACTTGAGTAACTACAGTGCGAATGCTTTTTATGCTGAAATGTCCTTGTAGTTTGGTTTAAGTCGGACAAACAAGGAGAACTTTAAAGATTCATATATCTGAACATAAGACTGCAGAACGAACACAAAACTTGGATTATGCTATTGCTTGTCATCATGCACAGACTAACCACGATTCTGCAGCATCATTAAAGTTTGGAGGAGGAGAAAAAAGTTCCCCCTACTTAAGAGAAGGTGACACCGTCAGCTCACTTCTCTGCAGAGAGGCTTTGTGGATTCACAGTCAGAACACACTGCCCACTGGCTTTAATGAAGAACTGAATTTGTCATATTTCCTCTAATTTCTCAAATTTGACTGATGTCTGTATTTGTGAAAATTTGTCAAGTGTCTTCTAATTGTCACATGCTGCAGATTTGTGTGCTCTTTTTTCTTTGTAACTTCAGGTTAGTTCCATATTTCTGACGAGGTGTTAGGAGTGCAGCATGAACAATGGCAGCTGTAGACTCACTATCCATCAGATTTGAAACCCTGTTAGATCAGTTATCCAGTGACAGTTGTACTCCTCATCTATGCTGACCATATAATTGCTTTGTCTCATGTTTTACTTCACTTTGACTCCAATGAAGACATTTTAGTGAAACACTAGTTTGTTTGCACAAATAAAAGCTATATAGAATCAGTGTATTCCGCCCCTTTTGTCCTCTGGATGTTTGCTGTCCTTGAGCTGAGAAGCACCTAAATCAGCTCTATTTTGCTGAAAAAATCCCCCCAAAAATCAATTTACAAGAATCATGTACAAACTCAGAGTTGGCTGCTTGTATAATGTTGCTTCTGTTTCTTCTTTCTACAAGGAAATCTGCCTTTCCATACAAATAATGAAACTCTGCAAGAAGGTCATGACCTTTGCTTAACTTCCCCAGCTGACACTGTTGTTTGTCTTGATGGTGACGCTACAGGAACAATCTTAAGTTTATTCAAAATAAATCAGTTTTACATGCTATAATAGCAGATTTCATCCAAATGTGGGTCCGATAATGGAGCTCTGAGCTTGCAGAATAATGAAGTGTGTGTGTTGGAGCAGGGGAGCATCTCAAACATGTGGATAAAAATGACCCACAAAGTTTTCGCTGATGGTCCCTCATGTATTTATTACAACTGTGTGTGAAGCCACCTCTGCCTTTCCTGTTGTCACCCGTAGCTCAGCATGCTCGTGTCGTGTCACTGGTGGTAGATGTTGAAAAGTTCAAAACCCATCAGAATGCAGAATAAGCAATGCATGCCATCTTAGGAAATGTACTGTGTGAATTAGAGAGACATGACTAAAAACGTTGATGATTTGGTCCAGACAGTGCTAATTCACCCTCCTGTATTTTCTTATTTATATCCTTCCTGTCTTACTTTCCTCCTCTTCCTCTTTCTTCTTTTCCTTCCCAAAAAAGCTGGGTTGTGACTCACTGCTGCTGTTATGATTTTTTGTTAGAATTTGAGTGGAAGCCATTCATAGTGTGACACCAGACAAAGGTGACCTTGTTTTCTACCCCGATGAGCACCTTATGGACAGCTGCAGTATTGGACAAACATGCCAGATGGGAGCGATGTTTAAAGAAAATAAAATAAAAAACAGAGGAACATTTCCTGACATGTCTTCACTCTAAATCAGGGGTGGGGAACCTTTTTGTTAAGGGCCATTTCAACTCTTATAACCTCCTTCACAGGTCAGATTACATGATTTAATACATCATATTGCAGTTTATGTCTAATCTGAATTTCTAGAACTGCCTCTCTTTGGTGAGTCATTAGATGAGATGACAAAGATGCTGTGTGCAACTGTTTTTTTAGGGTTTAGGTTAGCCAGTAAGTCGTTGGGTGTCCTGTATGTCAGCTGGGTCCACACTTAACACCAAAGGAAAAATGTCCAGTTCCTGTTATTCACTTTCATTTCACTTTCTGGTAGGGAACTTAGAACTTGAGGTTCAGCCAGGGGTCAAAGAAACTGAATATATTCCATAATTGACAGAAAACTCTGATGGCCATCAGTCAAATAATAATGAGTTCAATAATTCACATTCAAAATTGTCAATAACCACAGGTAGACCATTATAGTAAACCTCCCATTTATTCATTTGATGCAGCGCTGTGATACACTATTTATAACATCCCTCCTTTCCTGTGTCCCATGTTTGGCCTGACCTATGGGAAACTGAGCTTGACAGAGAGTGACTTCCCTTTTTGTCACCACCAAAAAAGACAAGTCTCCAAAGAGAACTGACTTAAGCATCAGCTACAATCAGAATATGGAATGAGCACAGCCAAAAACAACTAACACAGCAATCTGTAAGAGGATATCTTAACTCTCTGAAGAAGGAAATGCTGTTATTCTCAGCTGCTTCCTGGACGTCTAAACTCTGCAGAAGAGCTTTAACTTTATCCAAGTGCAATTGTCTTGGCAGCTTATCTAGTTTAGCATGTTTTGAGCTGTAATGACACTCAAAGCTGGCATTTCCAATAACTGTGAATGCATCTCTGCAAACTAAGTCATACACACTGATTCTCACTCTTCTTCAAAAACAACTTTTTTTGGTCCATTTCTCTTTGAAAGCCCAACATGATGCATCCACTTAGCTCTTCTCAAAATTTGCCATGATGCTTGTGATGCCGGTGTCACATACCCACTACATGTGCTTAGGGACCATTTGGAAAGGATGTTAGTCGCCCACTAATATTACATGTTATATTTTTAATCATAAAAAATTTGTTTTTGTGTTTTTGATTTGCTTTGCAGGCCAATCTTGAGAGCAGTTTATGGTCCCCAGGAGGTTCCCCACCCCTGTTCTAAATCACACAAATAGTTAGTGATATGATAAATCAGTGGATGCAGCTGAAGGGAGCGTCACGAGCGTCAAGAAAATTGCAGTTTGCCTAAATGACTGGATCTAAACGCTGGTTATTGATAGGTTAATACAAAGGAAATTAAAAATATATCAAAGACATTTTTTTTGTCATTTTTTATAGAGTGCATCCCCCTCAGAACGAGCTCTGTATACAGTATGTGTGGGTACATGGCAATGTGTGAATATGCACTCAGTGTGTGAATTTTATTGTTTGTGTCGAAGAGTGTGTGGGTATCTGTGTGTATTCAAGCTGTGTGTGTGTGTGTGTGTGTGTGTGCATGCATGCTGTGTGTATGTGTGTTTGTGCTGCCTGGCTGTGTATGGCTTTGCCAGGCCATATGGAGCGCTGTCTGGGGAGCACACTACCCACTTAGCTCTGCTGTTGGCTCTGGTGCTCTCTCCATCTGTCCCTCCTCTCTCTCCCATCCCTCCCTCCATCCCACCCTCTCTCTCTCTTTCTGTCTTTTTCTTCTTATCTTTATCTCTTGTTAAAACTCTCTTTTACATCTTGTTTTTTGGTACTAGTCTTTACGTCTCTTCTCTCTCTAAGATGTCAATGTTTAGGTTTTATTTCATATTAAATATCCAAAAATAGTCTTCCTTAGGTGTTTGTGGAGTCACAAGTGTGAGAGTGTTTTCATGTTAGTGTAAGCACTTCAGTGTGTGTGACAGAGTGTCTTCTCCAGCACTTCTCTTCTCACACACTCTTTTTATTTGGCTGCGTGTCCAGAAGCTACTGTGCTCTTGAACATCCACTTAGCAGAGAAGTATGATGAGCTTCAGCTCTTGACCATCACAGCAGAGATGGTGAACGCTCCTCTATGGGCCCAAGACATTTACTGGCCTGTTTGTTAAGAGGAAAGTTCGGGAGTCTGTGGCCACTGATCAATAAAACGGCCAGTAGGAGGTCTGTTGTTGTCACTGACATGTTCTGAGCCACCCTCCAATCCACCCCAACCTCACTACACCCCAGGTGACGTACTGAGGTCCTGGAAAAGTCCTGGAAAGTCTTAAATAGTGTAAGGCTGCACTTTCATTATTTTTATAAGAATCATTGTTTATTATTTTTAAAGCACTGTTTATAAGGATTTATGGGCGTGCAGTGGCACGTGTTGTGCTCATTAGCATTTACTGAGGTGCACTGGGATCAATTATAAGGGGATTATAAGCACTGTGGTAAACTATGAGCTGGTGATGGCATCATACTGTGGGGCAAACATAAATAAAACTCATGGAGGAAGCACTCTGCCTTGAGAAGGTCTGACATTGACTATGAAATCAGTGATACTTTTTTGTGGGAATTCTTTTAAATATTAAACCAACGTGTTTTTCGAAATCTATGTATGGAAGCAAACTTAACCTTTCAGATTTTGAAGTGCTTTTGCAAACTGTTTGCAAACTGTCCAGTGTTATACATGAAAGAGCGTGTCATTGAACGTACTTATATTTCTGGTACTGCTGAAGCCAGTTTATGCGAAAATCTTTATTAACTGGCTCCATAGTGTTTTTTTCAAGTTGAAGTAATCTCACATCTCATGGAGTCAAAGCCTCTCAGTGCAAAGCAGAGTTTAAGGCCCAGAGTAAAAAATGTGAGGGTTAAGTTTAAATATAGGAAAAAAATATCATGTTCCATATCCATGAAAGTATCGTTTAGATTCAACGTTCGCAGCGTAAAACTAGCCAAATACGTCTCCATTGCATAACCTGTTGCCTTGGCTTTTGCTTGTTTTCTTTGCTAATGCAATGTAAGGGAGACTAGCGAGCCATGCTAACAGACATGGATATAAATTTGAAATTGACTGGTTAGTGGCATTCAACTGCCGGGTGGCTAGACAAAATTAGCAATCATTAACCTTAACTGAAATAATCTTTCTAACAGCTGAAGAAAACTGCCATGAAAATGTTTATTAAAGTAAACTTTAGCTGTTAATTAATTTGGGGATGTAAATATTCACACTAATGTAACTTTTTGTTAACAAACATTTTGATAAAATATGCTTATCATTGTCAATGCATGAAGGAGACTAGAAAATGATGCAATAAAACTGACTTTATTTAGCTGTGACAGTGACCTACAATATCGTCGGCAGAACTACCGGTAACTAAAATGCAGTATCACAAACAAAAACTAGAAAAAACTAGAATTTTGATTGATGACAAATTTGTTAATGTATTTTTTACTATTTTTTTACAGTCACAAAATCCAAACCTCCTTGTCACTGGATAGCAGCATGTCTCTTCCTGTGCTCCCTCTATTAAAATATGCTGGGCAGTAGCTAGTTGTATCATACTTAGCTTGTGTTGAATGCATAAATGTTACTATATTATAAACACTTGAGAGAATAAATGTAACAGTCTTTAAAGACTAAAGAGGTAAAAGAGACTGAAGGTCCAAAGAGTTAGAGAATCACACTTCCGTTATTGACTGTAAAGACATTTTAATCCATTTAGCCGGACGCCTCTTTCATTAAGTCATGTTAGTTAAAATGAACAGGAAGATGTTTAATGTCTGTTTCACCTAAATGAATAACATCAGACAGTAAAACATCTTTAGTTTGTAAGTCTGCAACACCGCATCCTAAATAATAAAACTGATTTAACAGCAAGTTTTCAGCACTAGTTCTTTTAAACTGAAAACAGTTTCATGAAATCTTATTTGAGAGCAATTTTTGATTACAATTTTAAATCTCTGTCTTTATATACTAGACTAAAATGGTCATTTGAGGTTGACTAAATATAATTAAATCCAACATGGACTAGCTACAAGCCCAAAATTAGCCAAAATAAACACTTATTCAGACTGTTTTTGTTTTTCCCCTGGCTGAACAGAGATTATAAAAAGGATTGATTTGTGATACTAAAAGAATAAACCTTGTTACTTGTCACAGGTTGTCTCTCAATGTCCAGTCAAATACAGTTCATTTGCTTTCTGAGCTTGTACTTTGTGGTTTGGGAAACAGTCTTAGAAAAAAACAGTTTGATATGGAAATGCTTTTTTAAGGCGTTGTGGACGTTTTTTCTGTGTTTTGTAGTGTTGTAAGTTAATACTGAGGGGACAGAGGCAGTGTAGTGATGAAATAAGAGTTTAAAATGGTAAAAGATTATGTGTAGAGGGACGGAGATGAGCACCATTTCAGAAGAATGTGAAAAGGCACATGAGAGGAGGAGAGAACGAGTGGGAAACAGAGAGAAAAAGCAATGATAAGGAGTGAGTGGTTGGAAAGTGAAGGGAAGTGTGTCCAGAGAAAGAGAAGAAAGGGGGAGGTGAGAAGAGTCGAGGAGGAAGAAGGAAAAGTACAGGAGGCGTACAGGAGGAGAGAAGTTGGTTTGGTGAGCTGAAGTGAGAAACATCACATACACTCACACTGCTGCGTATTCAAGCACAACTGTTAGTTTTGGCCTGAATCACTGCCTTTCTTCTCTGTTGGGATTTCCTTATGTGTTCCTCTTCAGTATATTTAAGCGTATTTTATAATCTGGTAATTTGTGAGAGACTATATTTGGGGTGTGAGAGCTCCATCTACAGACTGATTTCCATTAAAAGCGAATCACATGTTCCGTTATGGTCTGTTTATTTTAACAACCGATGTTTTAAAAAGGTTTTACACATATTATTTTCTGCAAATTGTGTAAAAACGAAAACGAGATTGAACGAAGAACAAAAGAGATTGAATGAAGAATTAGATATTAATGCAGGCGGCCATGATGCTTGTTGCTACTCGACGTTTGATTGGACCGCTTCAGTTGCCTTTGCCACTGTATTTGTGCTCTGTGTAGGATTAAATGGTAATGGAAAGAGTGGTGTGTTGTTCCAGACATTGATACCTGTTCTAACTTCCTGTGGTTGTGCATGCATCAGACCTACATTTTTTTTAAAAAGAAAGTAGACTGTGGTATTGTTAAACTCTGATTTTAGCACTTTTTTATCAGTTTTTTTTTACATTTTGGTGTAATTTATCGCTGCACTGCAGCATCTCCTCTGCTCTGTGTCCAGGCTAAACTTTAACCGCTATGCTTGTTACTGTAAATGCAATTTAAGTTTTGTGAGTGAAAAACCTGAAACAACATTTAGTTAGATTTAAAATATCGATAAGATACTAATCATGTTCGTAATCTTTAATTTATTCTTTCAAAAAAACAAACAAACAGACACAAAATAGTAATTTAAAAGTACCATGACTAGTAGCATATTTGTGGAAGGGGAAGTGTTTCATTTTATACTTTTCATGCATAAACTGGTGCCTGTGCCAGCTCAGCATGGCAAGTCCTCTGACGGAAGTGAGGGAGGGGAACGTACGGAGGAGGAACAACAGAGCTTGGCACTGATGGAGAAAACTAGAGTGCAAGAGATTCTCTATGTCCCTGGTGCCATATGGTGAGCAGCCAGGCCACAGCACATACATGCACTCATGGAAAGGTACAGAAAAACCTCACTGTGTTGCAGAGAAAAATCACTTCAATAACAAAAAATGCTTTTATTTTCACAATAATTTTCACTGTAGATAGAATATTTAATTGATGATTCTTTTAGCTTTGCATGCACAACTTGTTTAATTAACACTAAATAAACTTAACTAAATGAAAACTATTAGCAGTTAACAGCACCAAGTAAAAAAAAGGCAAGTATGTGAATTACAAGATTATTTCTGTGTGATAAGGGTAGCTGGAAGCAATGGGTAGTTATCAGCGCATTGTTTTGTTGTGTCTGCAGCTTTTCCGTTTGGTTGACTTGCATGACTCTATTAATCGATCACTGTCATTTTTCTGCCACAGCAGGCAGCTGTTTTGAGTAGAAACCCTACAAAAACCCCACTGTACACTACCCACCCAGCAGCAAACAGCCGACAGATACAGTAAAGAGACTAACTTGTTGACATAGTTGAGCATTAAGCAACTCTGGAGTAGGTGGACACCAAAAAGGAGCTAAAAGGAGAAGGAATGTTAGACTGACATTTATCAGGTTCTCAAACCCAACTCAGTTGACTCCTACTCATTCGTCATAGGAATTTGACCTAATCAAGTAAAACTAAAGGTTTTGTTCAAATTTTAATATAATTATATTAGGGCTGCACGATATGGCCTAAAACCAATATCTCGATATTTTTAGACTATATCGCGATACACGATATATATCTCG
>JAPZDY010000003.1:2950335-2965649 GCA_029783645.1 Ctenochaetus hawaiiensis | reverse complement strand
AGGGGTTTTACAGCCTTAAAACATATATAATAATTGTAAAAAATAAAGCTGACTACTTTGCGGATTTCGCCTATTGCAGGTTATTTTTAGAATGTAACCCCCGCAATAAACGAGGGACCACTGTATTCGTAAACTCTGCACAGCAAATGAAATGGAATGTAACTGTGAGCTTAAATAACCTTTTTTCCTCAAAAAACGTATCAATAGATAAATCCTTATACTTCCACTTCCACAAAAATCCACTTTTTAATACATAAATGAATATTTTACACCTTAGCTCATTTTTCCACTTTCATTAAGAAAAATACAATCTTTACCTCTCAGTAACAAGCTCAATGAAGGATGTTTTTCGAGGTGTGTATCTCCTTTATGTAATCCAATTTATTTTACGTTCTCATGGACAAACTGGGTTTCCCGGTGTGTGTAGAGTCAGAGTGCAGAGCTTGTTAGTGCTGCACAACTTAATTATGAGAATCTTTACTGTATGTTAATGCTGTCTCCCGCTGTGAGTCATGGTCCATTTGTTTAAAATATGTATATATGCATCCACATCTAAACACACATACACTCGCAAAGGGTTTATTTTTATGTTCAAGAGTAAAGGCGTTGAGCACTTTGATGAAGAAGTGGATGGAGTGTGTTATGAATCTGCGTGTTTGCATAGAAAAGTGAGGCTTTTACTCTCACTTTGCTTCAACCTTGTGTCTTTCTAGACATGAATATGTATATTGTCCTGTTTTTTTCTTAATGAGGTCGCTATCTGTTTCACCGTTTCACTGTACATTTCTCTCTGATCTCTTTCGCTCTCTGTGTTTCTGCCTCTCTTTCTCGTCCCTTCACTCAATCCTCCTCTGTTCCTTGTTCTCATAATGATCTGCCAGCCCCTTCATGCATTTCCCAACACTGTTATTTAATATTATAAAGATTTATTTTTTTTTTGCTAATGTGCAAGAAAGAATTTGATGGCTTGTTGTGGTTGATTGATTGGTGGAGATGCACTTGATATATTTCTTGCTCCTGTTCTAATGGTTTGCTTATCCTACTTTGCCACATCCACTGCAAAACACACATATTAAACCAAACACACACACACACACGGGTATCAAAACATTCGTATCAGAATGTCTATTGCTTCCCTGGTTTCTGTTGACTGTAGACAAATAGACGCAAAATCTGATGAATAAATCCACTGCAGCTTGTCAACTCTGCTAGCGCACTCAGTTTAATGTTTTAAATGATGACAGTTAGCATGTGCTGAATGTTGAGTTTCATTCAAACTTTAGTGATTGGTAGTATGCTTTCAGTTTAGCATGAGAGTGAATGTTTTTACTGTATACTATGTTGAATAATAGTAGATATTCTGCTAACCGTTTACTGTATGCTGTTTTCAATGAAAACTCAGTGTTGAGAGATAGCAGGTGACATGCTGCATGTTTAGCATGGGCTAACAAGTAGTTCTACATATTTAAGGTCAAATGCTAACTGTAAAACATAGGCTACACTATAAGTAAACTGAGTTAAAACTAAATGGTTGCCAATGCCAGTAGCTACTTAGTTTGACTTGAACTTCGCCTTTTTAGCTGGAGTATCTTGAAACTAATTACCATAAATACCAAAAGTGTTTTCCTTACACTGCTCTTTGTTTGAGACCAGTTTGTCATGACATAGTACTTCTCAATGGAGGGCACTGAGGTGTTAATTAGGGTTCTTTGGGTTGTTTTACAACACAGAATCATGATGGGGTGAGTTGAAACTTCATCTACGAGCAAATGAAGGCACTCTGCAACATCCCGTTGAAACATCCAGCCAGCTGCAGGATGAACAAGCTGTGGCTGAGCTGGATATGGTCTTTTAATATCCTTTGGGCTCTGTGCAGGCACATCAGCTCACAGATATCCCTGTTGCTCAGTAAATAGGTATTAATGATGTCGTGGGTGGTTTTAATTAACCTGCTGCAGAGCCTTCCTGTCCTGGACCGAGCCTGGCCCGTGCTAATTGGTGATGTTTCCGGTCAAAATGCTTTCATACAATATTCCTTAAAAGTTGACAGAAACTTGGCATGAATTTTGCTTTCTTAGATATTCTCAACTAATAAAGCCATTTCTGGGCTTTTTTAATGTTTAACTAGTATTGAGATGTGCAATGACAATGACAGTGATGCTAATTTTTTAGTTTTGTAAAAACTGTTCACCTGTTTCAGCTCAGCTTTACTGAGGCAGTACCTTTTTATTCTCAAATCAGAAATAAACTCCTGCATTTTGCTGACGTTAAGCAGTGGATTGTTTTCTGTGCAGAATTTTTCAGGACTGTGGATCTGTTGTTTCTGAATGCAAACTGCTGTTGTTTTTGATGTGGTAGAGAATTAGTTTTTAAAAGAGTACCTAATCAGTATGGAGGTATGCCTCTTCCTTTTAAACTGGGCGCTATGGACAATTTAGGTACAGGAACAATGATGGCTGTAAGAAGCAGGGAAGGCCACTCTCCAGTAAGAGTGATGTGCTAGAAATGTCTGTAATATCATCCTCTAGCTGATTGATACATGTTTTTAGTACACAGGCAGTCATCGGCCCAGCAGTTTCACTCATATTCACTCTGAATAGTATCTTTTTTTCTTCCTCTGTGGATATTGAGAGTGAGCAGAAGGGTAAAAAGACCAACTAAGTTGAGGAGACTGGGATGAGTGAATGAAAGACGCAACTGCCGAGTATGACTTTACTCTGTTAATGTATGGAAGTAGAGATGAATTTATCATTTGGATTAAAATTTCAAAATTCCCTTAAAGTCTTTTTCCTGGCCTGTATCGGAAGCTGATCTTTGAATGTGGAGATTTCAGATTTATTCCAGACTCAACCATTATTGGAATACTGGCTTTTATTCTGGGGTCACTCAGTTTGAACTTGCCTGGATTTGTAAACTACAAGGACACTGATGTGTAGACGGTCTTAGTTGTGTCCTTCAGGCAGCTCCTAACAGAACACAGAATTTATTTATAATAGGACCCATACTGAGGCAGTTAAAGTTCTAATAGCAAACCAACACAGGAGCTTCATTGTTGGTGCTGGATTTTGGTGAGAAGATGAGCTGAAGTTTCGTGTCCTAGGTGAATTTTACAAGTGCTGAAATTGATTTAAGAAAGAAAAACACAGGTCGTCACAATGATAAACGACACTCCAGATGCTATTTTTTCTGGCATGTTTATGGGCTTGCACATACGTTGACATCAGTAAGGTGCCTTGTTGACAATGTAATATTGTATTATGATGCACTCTCTGTAATAAGTGACTTCTTCATCCTCTTTTCTCCCTCACCTCCACTTATTATTTAATTTTTACATTTTTAGTTTTTCCCCCGATCTCTCTTTTCTCTCCATTGCACACTCTTTAATAACATTTTCTTAGTAACTCTCTAGAATTTTATCTGAGCTAACATCTCTTTTTGTACTGTCAGTCAGGATTTGCATGACTGTGTGCACATAAAATGGGGAAAAGTGTGGAATTGTTCCATGAGATCATAAAAAAAACATACAAAAAAACGCAGAAAGAGGCAGTGAACATGTACATGCACCCAATAAGAGAATGACCATAGATGGAGGGAAAAAAGATGCAGTGAGAATGAGGGAATGAACTGAGTTCTTCACATCCAGCCAATTTGGATTTATTAAGCCTAATATCCAGAGAAGCTATTTTGGATTAAAGCCAGCAAGTGTCCTCTAAAATAATAATAAGAAACAAACTTTGAAGATTCAGATTACTGTAGAATTTGATTAAAATCTGCAGTTTAAATTTAGTTTAGCTGCTTTCAATGAACAGTCATTGAACTGTACATTTAACTGATAGTCAGTCACACTGTACATACTTGACATTGGTCTGATGTGAACAGAGACAGAGCTCAGGATTGACACAGTGAGAGCCATGAATCAGGAAGTAAATCCTGTGGTGCTGCACCAGCAGGTGACCTCGTTGTGACCTTTGGCTATTGCTCCCAGGAAGTGTGTGTGTGTGTGCGTGTGTGTGCATGCACTTAAGACATCAGTGGTGGTTTTGCATAAGTGAGCGTTAGCTGATGTGCTAATGTGTGTATGTGTTTTTTACAGAGATTACAAGAGAAGAGATAGGTTGGGGTGAGTGTATGTTTGTGTGTGTGTTTGTGCGTGGGCAGAGGTTAACATTTCCTCGGGCAGGTTGTGTTTCACCCACAGGGTCCTTGGAGTCTCAGCAGCATTTTCTTCAGGGTGTATTCACTGGTAGTTTGTCCTGTTGCACAGGAACAATGTTAGTGTCTCTATCAAATGACCGCTGGACCTCCTTTTCTTTGGCCACCACTGCTGGGATTTGTAGTTTTGAATGACTGTCAACATGTCGATGGGGGAGGAGACTGTATCGCTGACCCCCAGTCTGTAAGTACAGTACTTCAGCCACAGCAAATGATATGAAATGCTTTCCAATGCTCTTTACTGTTTTGAGCAGATTGAATGACTGAGCAGTAATTACATTTGAGGACATCAGAGCTCATTTAAAACTTGTAGCCCAGCATGACTCAGCGTACTCATCTTAATAAAAAGTTTTTTCTATTCCCAACAGCGGACTCTAAAATGATTATATGAATCAGTGTTTTCTTTATGTTGAGTATTTAAGATGTGAAGGTCAGGAGTATCTTTTTTTGTTTGTCCATGCCATCTTATGTATGATTTGACTCGTAATACTTAATATTTATTATTGGATTTATTATTTGAGTATAATTACTTTGCTGAGAATTATATGAATAATTTTATAAACTTTGTCATCATTGTTTGGTTGTTTAGATTTAGGGAAGTGCAGAACATGATATGGAAGTAGTTAAACTGTATGGCAGGACTATGGAGGCCCAGAGAAGCTTGATTTCATATATTAAATTATTGCATTGTAGAAAAAACCCCCAAAGATAATGAGTTTAACAGTTTAATCCTTGTGAAACATATAGACACTGATACGAAGTGATTAAACAAAGTGGAATGAAGGAGGTGTGAGAAACATTTACATATTTTGTAGCCAAATGATGTCTTTTGCTGCTTTTTTTTAAATGTAAAAACCTAACTTTTATTTGCTGTTGGAGGATTTTTGTACAGCCTGATTTCTACCTGTCCTTTGTGTGTGTGTGTGTGTGTGTGTGTGTGTGTGTGTGTACCTGCCTGAGTCTGTTCTTTATCAGTTTTTTCTCGACTTTTGTTCAAGTATAATGATGGGGATCTAGGGTTAGTGTATGGTTGTGTTTAGAGCCAAATGACAATTCATAAAAAATAACAAGAGTTTGTTTTGTGTTTGGTAGTTTTAGTCAGATAGGTCTGCTAGTTTTGTTTTTTTTTGATTGGATTATAAGTCAGTTTGATGCCCCCAGGCTCCTTAGGTTTTATCATAGTGAAGGGTCTCAGGATTTGAGACCACTTCTTTGTAAAAATTCCCCCTGGCCTTTTCAACCTTTAAGAGTCACCTCTTTTTTTCTATCCAGTACTTTTTAAATTTCTCCTCTCCTCTAATTTCCTTTCCTCTTGCCTTTTCTCCTTGCTCTCACTCCCCTTACTTTTCATAGATTACCTTCCCTCTCTTCACCTGCTCTGTCCACTTTCTTATTGGAATTTTCTCTCCTTATCTTTGACTTATCTTGCCAGTTCTTTTGTTAATGCCAATCACATATATAGTTTGTATACAGTTATTGTATACGGGATGTGTTTGTGGTTCCTTCACTGCCATCCTCAAGGCTTTCTGTGGCCTGTCTGTTAAGATGAAAGTTCAAATAACTAGGCTGACCACATGCGATAGATATGTATTTACAGTGTGTCCTCTCCTCCTGTGGTGCTGAGCCCATCAGCTCTGCTCCTCTTTGCTCTGTTTCTCCTCTGTTTGCTCTCTCCTCTCATCAATCTCCACACTGTGAAATCCAATTAATCAACATACTGTAACGCCTTAGATAAAACCAATACTCTTCCCCTCTTTCTCATATCGATCTGAAGAGTTTCTTGAGTCGGCAAAGCGGTCTGAAACAAAAGCAAACAAACAAACAAACAAAAAAAGTGGATTGCACTGAAACACACAAACAGTTGAGAGAACAGTGATATCGACTGGACTTAATGCAACGATTGTCTCCTTCACTCTCTGGTTTCTATTCACTTCTCCTCCTCCTGTTTATTCATTATTCATCCAATGACAAAAAATATGTCAGTCTTTTCTTGTTTTCAATCTATCTTTAACTTTCCCTTTAACTTTCTTTCTTCCTTGGATGAAATTACCTCAAGCATGAGCCGAAACATATTTAATTCTTTATATATTTCTATTTTTAACCACACTTGGTAATGAAACGGAGAGGCTTGCCAGTTCGTTGGTCATTCTGTCCAAACTTAAATGTCTCAACAGCTTTTTGGTAGATTGATATGAAATTTGTACAACCATGCTCGGTTGCCAGGGGATGAGAACCATCATCACTCACAGATGCCAAAGTGCTCATGTTTCCATCCTGTTTTATTTCTTTCAGGGGTATCCAGCAGCAGTTGTCCAGCTACAGGGAGACAGTGATCCGACAGGCCTCGGTGGCGGCGGGCTCGGCTGTTCACCGGGACGACGCGCCAACCTGCGGCATCTGCCACAAGACCAAGTTCGCAGATGGCTGCGGAAACCTGTGTTCGTACTGCCAGACCAAGTTCTGTGCCCGCTGTGGGGGGCGAGTCTCCCTGAGATCCAACAAGGTAAGAGAGGGAAAAGGGGTGTGACGAGTGACCACAGTGTGCCGAGGCAACATTTCCTTATTACCACTACTTAAACATCCCATTATAAGTACTTGCTACGTTAATATGCTAAAAATTCCTATGTGAAAAATAGATGAACTGCATTCTTTCAGTAGATTCTCTGTCACTGGTGTTCTGATGGTGTTAAAGGGCACCATCAGTGATATGATGATTGTGGAGATAGTAGCATATGATTCACATCATTTTCACACTCATCAAACCATTCACTGAGCCCCAGTGCCCTCTGGATGGGGGCGCTGTCATCATAAAAGAAGGCTCTGCCATCAGAGAAATATTTTTTGTAGTTCGAGTCAAGTTGATCACTGGGACTAACTTTTCCCTCTAAGAGGGAAAGACTATTAGACAAGTCAAAAATATAAGGAGTACATTCATGAATAATATTGCATGTTAGATAATTTATTGTTGGATAACATTGGAGTAAATATGTAGATTAACACCTTTTTTTTTACCTCAGTAAGTGAAAAATGTGAGGGTTAAAGGAGAAAGTTTCCTTAAAGCTAGTAGTTAAAAAGTAGTGCCCCCTCTGCAGCGGATGCTTCAAGGAAGCGTAAGATTTTACAGTGTGCTCATGTAAACACCGTTTAGTTGATATTACAGTGTTAAAAATGCATTTTTATTTTAGTCTTTAACTTCTCGCTAATGTTATTTTAACAACTCCATAGTATGGTCATTTTTTTAATTTGCAGCTCACATTTAATTATCTTCTTTTCTTGCAAGCCACATTTCCTAGTTTCCTCAAACATCTTTACTATAATCACAATGAGAGAAGGAAAAATAAAATTAAAGCTTAGCAGTTGAAAAGTTATTTAAGCTTGAAGAAAAATGAATATGAATCAGTTTAATTTTAATCAAAACTGATCAGAGGTTAAAAAACTGTGTACCTTGTATTCTAATTTTTTGACCGATGTAATTATTCATTTAAACATTTAGTTATATATTTGACTTGTCTAATAACCTTTACTTTAAGCATGTTTCATATCCATCATTGAATCCAAACCTGCACTTAGAGGTGCATTAAGCATAAATACACTCATAGCATATATACAGCTGTTCTACTGTATGTCCATTTAGGTTATATCAGGGCCTCAGCTGCTGGACTCAGGTGGAGGTGATGAGCCATGGAACACATGTGTAACTTAATGTGTGTGTAAGCAAATGTGTTGTGCGAGGGATCTGTGTGTGTTACTGTGTGTTTATTTGTGCCCATTTGTGTGAGTGTTACGTGTACTTGCATGTGTGTGTGTGTGTGTGTGTGTGTGACCCAGGCAGGAGCTGGTAAAGGTTAATTGGGCATTAGACTGAACTGTGGACAAAGGGTGGTCTCCCACTCTGTATTGGTTCCCCAGGGGTCCGGAGGTGCCCTATAAACACACAGCAGGGTGTCCGTGTGTGTCTGTGTGTGTATGTGTGTGTGTTGGCATCAGGAGGGGAGTCTTCCTCTAAAATAAGTGACGTCCCCTCTCCCACCATGTCCCCTCTCTTAGATTTCTGGTGAGGCATTTAATGACCTCGCGCACACACAAACACACTTGAAGTACATCCTAATTAGTCACTGCCTGACACAGGGAGAGTTCAGCTGTGGGGTCCTGGGTGGTGTACTCGAGTGGGTGGCAGTTGCATTCAGTGCACACATACACACAGACACACAGACACACAGACACACACATCTAAGAGCACAGAAGGTATTTTGAACAAAACCTTTACATGCAGGGTTCAACTGTTAGACTTGTTCTTTAGGATGCATGTATTTACCAGTTTAAATTATAATAAAGTATCATAGGTGTTAATTTAACTTAACCAGACCTTAATCATGGAAGTCTCACATCATGTGCAGACATACCATGTATTTTACAGAACTGTTTCATTTTAAATCTGAAATTCAAGAGTGGGGCATATTTTTCTGTTCAATAACTTTAAAGTTTCTGGAAGTTGACATATCTGTGCAAAAACAGTGTGTGTTAGCTGTAGGGCTGTAGGATCATTGCCATGCTTTCAGATACCATCTTTGCTCACATTCTCTCTGTCTTTCTCTTCATTACCCATGAATGGCTGACTGGGCTGCAGGAGGACAAAGTGGTGAGTTCTGTGTTTTTGTTTTGTTTTCTTTCCTCTTCTGGACTTCATTACTCTTCCTGTAACCAATAAAGCAGTTCATCATAACAGGTTCAGACAATACATATATGTATATGTGCATATATGTATGTACAGACATCATGCATGGATGGATGTACTTGTGTATGTGAGGGGTACGAGTTGCTGTCGTCACAGCAGTAGCAGAAGCAACAGTGCAGTAGCAGTGGTAGTAGAGGCCTCAATGGTACGAATCAATAAAAATGTCATGCAGTGTAATGGTCACCACATGGAGCGATCTCCTGGACTAAACAGTATGTGAAGGAAACCAATCTGGAACTCAGAAGTGCATCACAGACAAACTTACATACTATATCTACTGTGGTGAACGAGGTGGCTTCATGCCGATGTAAAACACAGGGAGAATGTCAAACTGTATGCAGAAAGGCAGTGACATTGAAGATACTTTATTTATGATCATAACATAACTTTTGCTTTTGAAGTACATGTAAGATGATTAGAATCAAAATTTAAAACAATGATTGAAAGACAAGTCTTGAAAGTGGTTCATCTTTTTTTCCATTCAGCCAGGTCCGTTTTATTCATCATTTTGAATCTCTGATAAGTTAGAATTGTAACGAAAAATGTTGCTTCACCCCAATTTCACAGTGGAGATAATGTTGACTTGTGCCCTCAAGCCAACCTCAGTAAAGTTTAATTTATATTTGTTCATATTGCTTACATTATTTTAAAAAAGTCACATTTGAACTTTTCAGAAACAGTCTCCCTGATGTTCAGACCTTCTGGACCTTTTTCGAGGTAGCATACACACCAAGGTTTGGAAAGCAAATTGCAAATCTTTCAGAAAACAAAATCTTATGTTTGTAACTTGGCTAAAGTGCCAGTTGAGCTCTAAATTTTGTTTAAAATGCCTTAATTAATTATTTGTTATATTGTTGTTTTTGATGAGTTAAACGTTGCTAAAAATCTTTATCCACTGATGACATGTGCTTGTTTGTCTTTTTGCGGAGCTGTAGATGTACAGACTGATTACAGTCTCTTAAATGTTTGATGTAGAGCTACAGAAAGCTGATGGTGAGAGACAGTTTCCTCTGGGAACAGGCAAACAGCCAGCCTGGCTCTGTCCACATATAACCATATCTGCCCACAGCACCACTAAAACACACAATCTAACATGACACATCCCATGTTTCAAAAATTAAAGTGTAAAGAAAAAATGTTGTAGGTTTTTCAGGTTGTGTGTCAATCTATTTTTTGGTTTCATGATGTCGTTGCGTTAAGTTCAGTCGATATCACTGTTCTCTGAACTGTTTGTGTGTTTCATGATGACTTGAGTCACTGCAAAGTTGCCTGGCAGCCAACAGAGACTCGAGGACTTTTCTTTGATAACTTCCTAACTTTTGCAGGAAAGCAAATGAGAGAAGCAAACCTCGGCTATGTAACCTGTTTCACTGCCACAGTGGGAACAGATTGCTTTGATACTTGTAAGTTTGCTTGCCATGGTGAGCAAGTAGCAGCATACATGAACAGATGGATGTTCAGATGAAGTATAAGGGTATTTGAGCCTGAAGTGTTTGGACTGCTGGCCTGCTCCATTGCAGTAAAGATGACTGCCTCCTTCGCCTTGTTAAACCTTCGCCCGGTTAAACAAGAGTTAAGTGGAATCGTTGGATATGATGCTGCTGCAGAAGCATTCCCAGCGGACATGCCTTAAACACCTTCCTCTGCCTGTGTAGTTGTGTCAGGTTTAGAGCCTTCCTTGGCCTTGGCTGCCTTCCCTCAGGGCAGCTGCCAAATGGCACTTTGATGATATTTGGCTGGGCTTGAACACCACGGCTGTCCGAGGGTGCTTTGGTGTGCTGTACATAACAGTCCTGCTCCCTTGCTAAAGCTCTGTATACAACAATCACTGTTCTGCAATCAGGTTTTGGCAGAATTGAGGCCTTGTGTAGCGCTGGCTGTATAGCTGGACAAGCAGGGTTTGAATTACTGTTTGACATGGATTCATCAGGGATTGATTAATCTTGCCTGGCACCACAGTCCAAAAAGTGCAAAGTTAATCTACCCACTTATTACACTCCACTAAAGTGTTTAAAGGGAAATTTAAAGTGTTATCAAAGAGAATCCTGGGCCTGAATGATATGTTGTGTTTTATGGTTTAGCTCAGCATATCTTATTTTAACATCTTGGTTCCCATGGATCTTTGAGGTACGTTTCTAGGAAAATGTAACATACAAAAATGGCCTTTAGATGTAAGTTCACTTTGTATCGTACTCAGTGAACTCTGATGCGTGTGCTGAGGAACATTTTTGAAAGTAAACGACAGAGAGATGGATAAAGTTTTAATAAGCGGAACAATATACAGTGTGGTGCACGCAGCCTGGTGTGTTGTGCTAATGATATTCAGGGCTCATTATCTGCAAGTGATGGCTGAGCGCTGGTGGAGAGATGAGTGTGTGTTGTTGTACTGAAGCCAAGTGTTTCTCACAGAAAGGGCCATTTTTGAAGTCTTGATTCCTTCTCTCATGGGAGACTGGAGAAAAGTGTTGTGTGTTACTTTCTCCCTCTCTCTATCCATCGCACATGCACACACACATGCTCACTAACACCTCTCATCTCTCTAATTGTAATGTCCAAGGCTGCATTTCTGTGGTGCGATCTGTGCTTTTGTGTGGCTATTACCTCAGACTCCTCGGCACTGGTGATTGCTGTTTTTAGACTGATTCTGATTCAGAATTACTGGCATGCCTGCTTCATCCACTGGTGTTTTCAGCCCACTGATGCTGTTAACCAGAGACGTAATTTTGCTTTTAAAAATATACTCTTGGCTATTTTAGAACAGAGCGTGTTCCTGTTGATGATGAGACAGAGGATACTGTTTTATTTTCTGACTAAACTGATGTCAGATCAGCTTCTGTAAGAGTGGATGGAGAGGATGCAGATGTTTGTATTCTGATCACTAAATAATATATTAAGGGCTGCAACCAAGAATTATTTTTATAATTAGTGTATTTGTTATCTTCACAACTTGTCAAACACAGGTGAAAATATAAAATAATTAACTGATGCGTTGCACTGCAATTATTACTGGAACAGAATCATTACTTATTTCCGTTGTTATTCATCCCACCTTTATTTTTACTGCTATTACATGTCTTTTTTTTTTTGTGAGAAAATTAAAAAAACAAAGAGTGTTCTGTTACTTGCAAGGTAATCAAAATGTAGTACAAGCTGGACAACTTGATAAAGAAAAGCAAAACAAGCAAAGTCCTTCCTGTTATAATTAGGTGGTGGGTTGGGGTTCACTTTGGCTTCCAAAGTTTGGGAACTACTGAGCTGATTTGTTGATTGTCCTGTTGTTTAAGCATTGAGTATTACACAAGACATAACATGTCTTTTAACAGCATGTTTCTCTTTTTTATTGTTATAGTTTTCTGTGTGTTGCGTTACTTGATCAAAGTGTTGTTAACCTAGATTAGCACAATGACTGGAAACAGTCAGGCATAGCTGTCTCTGTCCTAAGAGAAATAATGTGTAAAATAAACACCTTTGTCCACTTGTTACCATGATGTATCTTTTTTATTTAATCCACACTCTGCCATTTGTTTTAGCAGGGGAGGTAATATGGTAAATGCTTTAACTTGGTGAGCAACAGCCTGCTTTGGAAAAAGATGCTTTATGTGTTTATGCTTAGCTAAAGCTAAACATGGCCTGACCCCAGCTGTGTGTGTGTGTGACAGTCATCAGAGTGGCATCAACCTTCACTTCACACTCATTAAGAAAAAGGGAACAAGCCATTTTTCCAAAATTTTTAACTGGTGTTTTACGTCACTTGTTTCATAAACCAACTAAACATATATAAACATATATATGAAGTAGCATATACAAACACAAGCTGTTGTTACTTACCTGGAAGTCTATATAATGAGTTTTATCACAGACACACACACACAAACCTCTTTGAGGCTGTCTGTCATCTGTTAGCACTTTTTTTTAGCATCATTGGATTGGATTTTTGCCCCCCCCAACCCCTTCCTGCATCACTTATAAGAATTTATTACACAAGACTCAGCATGTTCATTTATTGCGTTTTTGTTACAGTACGCCCTCATCATGTTAATGTAATAGTTGTTTATGGCAGTTTGTGCTGGGGGAACAGTTCATGTGCTCAGAGACGGGTCTGTGTCATGCTTGTGTAAATTTGTTCCAAACATCACACTCAGTTACTTGTCAGTTAGTGAAAATGCCTCAAACACAGTGTTGTTAGGTGAAGGAATGACTATCATCCAACGGACTCGACTTCCTTTGTTTACCATTATGACCAAAAAAGTTAGCATTGCACCTTAAGAATAATGACCCATCAAATAAAAACAATAACACCTGAAAAAAAAAAACTCCTACTATGTGCTTGATGCTTGTTGAATTGTTCGGCCTACAAGGAAATATGGCTTTGTGCCGCTTTGTGTCGGGGTGCAGCGCAGTAGAAAAGCCTGAGCGATGTGTCATCTGCTGTTAACGCCACAGCGCCCCATGATTACTATTGATCGCCAGTCTCGCTAGCTGCGTCCGTCTTCACGTCCATCTCTCATTGACTGGTCTTAAGGGGGCCATCTTTCTCCTGGTTGTTACCGTACACTCCCTTACACAAGCAGGCTCATGCATACACACATACACACACCATCTTTAAAAAAAAAGCATTCTCGCTGTCTGGTTTTTGTGTGCACATAAAACTACACACTGTAGTGCAGACACCTTTAGATGTTTGGCCCTGTTTGATACACAACAGGAGGACACAGTGGCATGCCCATGCGGACTTATACACATAAAACAAGTGTACTTTCTTCATGCAATACAGAGAGCTCAGTGTTGCTTTTTGTGTCTTAGTGTCTATCCTTCATCAGTGCAATGAAGAGGTTTTAAAAGTTTAGGAGGTAGTTACTGATTTACTTTCAACAACTTACTATAAAAAATACTCAATATCTAGAAAAGGACTTAAAAAGGGTGCCATTGAAAAAAATAAAAACAAAAAATCAGGATTATAGCTAAAATCATTTACATTAACATTCAGTTGGCATTAAATGAACGAATCTTTTAAGATTTACCTCAATACGACATGTTATTTTTTCTGCCTGTACTTCATCAAAGCTATAAAATGCTTTCTACTACTAATGCTATTCTTTAATATCTTTGTAAAAATTATGACATTTTAATCACTAGTTACTGTAAAAGCTTTTTTAAAAAATAAACAGAATAGTCAATTCAGCCTTAGTCTTACACAGCAGTAAAAACTGGCTTCATTATGGAAGTTTAGCCAGTTTATAAAAAAAAGGTGCATACTCTATTTAACACATACACACTTTACTCTGTAGATTTCTTTTTCTCTTTTGCACACATGCACACTTCAAGCCCTCACTCACACATAAACACTCACACACTGACTGACTGACTGACTTACTAATTCACTCACTCTCTCACTAACACAGACCTTTACATTATCAGTTTGCTAACTAGAGACCTTTAGTGGTAAAAAAGGGAAGTGCAGCATCATGGCCACCCCCACCTGCATCACCACAGCTCTGTGTAGTAAGATAAAAAAAGGAGAGAGTCTGTGTGTGTGTGTGTGTGTGTGTGTGTGTGTGTGTGCGTGTATGTGTGTGTGTTGGTGTGTATGTGTTTATATGTGAGCGTGAAAAGTGATTGTGGGGGGTTCCAACACGCAATGAAATATTAACACATTCCCATTATAGGAGGAGTGTGTACAGTAAATGCCTGCTGATGCTTTCTCGCTCTGTGCCTCAAACACACACTCTTACAGGCACACAGACACACACAAAAGTATATACACACTTACTCACCATGCTTTGGCTCCTTGCAGACGTTAGGGTCTGCCAAAAGTAAATGATTTATAATATTGATCAACTATGTACTATAACGGTAGATATGGCCCCTGTGTATATTATAGAGTTTATATGTGAGAAAGACAAGGTGTGTGTAGCCTGTCTTTGAATGTCTGCAAATGTGCTTTTTGTATTAGCTCTGTGTGAGGCACATGTGGTAATATATATATCTATGTATATATCTATATATAACTATCTATACACACACACACATATATATACACGTGTTTGCATGTGTATTTTGTTGCGGATGCCAGGCTGTGCTGATGTAGTACCTCATTAGCTGCTGTGGACACTAATCTCCTTTGTGGCAGTCTTTCATCCTTGGCACAGGATTTATTGACGCCCTCAGTTACGGCACCCGCCTTGCATGCTGCTGGTGCCATACGTCAAGCTGTCATTGGCTGATGCTACTTCCTGGTCCCGCCCCTCCTCCCACTTCCCTACCCTCCCTCAGGGTAAGTTTGGTGTTTGTCTCACCTATTAGGCAGCAGGCGCTTGGCGTGTTGTAGCCCAATCTGACGCAGTATCAGCAAGTGTAATGATGGCTG
>JAPZDY010000003.1:2935277-2950235 GCA_029783645.1 Ctenochaetus hawaiiensis | reverse complement strand
TAATGATGGCTGGAAGCGTTACATGACAGTATGTCGTGCGTAATGTAACGTCTGGCTCCTGGCTCCAAAGAGAGAAGGCAGTATAGAGCGACTCTGTTTTAATGTCATATGAGTAACTGTCAGAATGACAATAACTTGGAAGAGTTTACATTTTAATTCTTCGTAGAACAACTTCATAACCACGTCTCATGTTGTCTGGAGATGTTAGTGAGTAATAGTGTGTAAATGAGAGATTCAGTGTCGACATGTTTGGTGTGACATTACTTTTCTTTAAAATGCTTACACATTTAGATTTTTTTTTTTTTAATTGTTCCTAGAGTTGGAAGTTGGAGCTTAACTCTACAGCATGATATATGTACAAAATTAAACATGAAAAGGCTGCTTTCACATTAATCTGCCTAAAATTGAAAGTTTCTCCGTGCTCATTGAAAATCTATAGTGGGCCTATGAGCAAAATTTGTGACATCACATCATATTTTGGACCTGAAGTCAATCCTGTTGTATTTGTAATTTACGCGGTACTGTTGTTTTGTAAAATCTTAAAGCCACCAGTGCACATACACTGATAATGGGCCTGACATTGAAGCATGTTACATCTTTTGTTCAGCAGGGAAACTTAAGAATTTAACAAGAAATTTGCATATTCACGGAGTCTGGAATTTTTAATAACCCTTTTGAGGATTTTAATAGGGAAAGTATTTTAAAATCAGACATATTTCTGTACCAGTCAGACTGTTTTCAGATATCTCCTGATGCACATCTGGAGATGATCATTATTAAAAGAATAGTTCATCATTTTGGGAAATTAATTAAATCACTTCCTTCCTTGGTCAGGTGAGGAGATAAATATCATTTTTATGTGAATGTGTTACAATGAGGTAGAGTGAGCTTAGCATAAAGAGAACAGCAAGCTGAGGGTTCACAAATGCACCTACTGTACCAGCGCCCCTGAAGCCCACCAACACTTTGTCTTGTTTATTTAATCTACACTCACACAGATACAAAAAAATTGTATTGTAATTTGTGGTTGTCTTTTTCTTATATATAGCCAGGGTCTATGACTGAGGCTAGCTGCTTCCTCGTGCAGTTTATAATGCTAAGCTAAGCTAACTGCACTCAGGTTACACTTTGTACCTTTTTTTCTTATTGTGAAGATATCCCTTAGAAAATTCTGTATCCAAACTAATATATTGACCTTGTGTTAAGGCCCTGATGCATAAGCTGACTGTCAGTGTTCAGCATGTTGAGCATCTTTCGCCTAGATTTTGTGGTGAATTCTTGTAGTCCTGTAGTGACAGTAAGGTATTTTACCACTGTATCTAAACTGAGAACGAAAACTTGGGCTATAGCCAGAATTTCCATGAGTCTTTTACAATCCAGCAGATGGCAGTAATGTGACATTGGAACACTTAATAGAGATTAATAGAAGAAGAAGATGGCCACAACTACCACTGTCATTACGGCTTAAAGGCTCAAAGCATTTCAGACATCTATTATTTGATACACTCAAAAAGAGTAAGGAGTAGACACAGTGGCGGTTCCAGACCAATTTTACTGAGGGGGCCCGGTTGGGGCCAGGGGTTTTGTCAGAGGGGCACATTCAACCCGGGGCAAAAAAGACAAAGATTCAAAATCTTATTTGATTTATTTTTATTTTCATAAAACTAGTGATTAACCATTGTATCCAAAGTGAATGGTTCAAAATATCACATTTGAGACACAAATACAAAAAACTGATAACATTTTACAGACTGTATTGACTGGAGAAAATAATTAGCAGATGAATTGATAATGAAAATAACTGTTAGGTGCAGCCTTGGTTCAGTTTCTCAGTGCAAAATTATATACTGCTGCTATTATAATTCATAAAGTTAGCCAACAACATTTTTTACCAGAACGCTTACCTTGTAACAATACAATATTGTTCGTTGTGGTAATCGTTTCTTGCTTCCGTCTGCCTCTCTCGGGTGGATGGTAGCTTCGCGCTTGTCTTTTTCAGTGGTGCAACGCACTGAAGGATCCGACTAGAATGTTGAGCTGCGCGCATTAGTTCCACCTTTTGCATCAGCGCGATATCATTACTGTATAATCTTCGTTCATAGGGGGGACCACAGGGGGGTCCAGAATCAGTGTTACAGGGGCACTGGCCCCTGTTGGCCCCTCCCCAGAACCGCCACAGAGTAGACGGGCTGTTGCATAAGCTGTTACCAACATACAAACCTAATCAAAATCAAAATAAAAAGTCCAGATGTTCACTTTCCAAATGGTAAAACAGTATTTTAAAAACTAACCATAGACACTCATGTTCTGTGTCATCCTGTATAAGAAATTTGCTTTAGTGAAATGGTGAGGAGCAAATGCTGGAGGTTGATATCATTACTGTAAAGAACTAACACTTTGGATTAAGACAGAGTCTCCACTGTGAGAGAATGGATGCACTTAAAGCAAACAGTAAAATATTTTTTGGGGTCGTCTGTGTTCAACTTGGTCCTAATAATAATACAAGCATTCAAGATTGTTAGTCCAACATCAATAAGGTGGTTAAATGGTCTCTTACATCCCCTTAAAACAGTGCATAATGTGAGAGGTAATACTAATGTCTCATCAAGTCTTTTTGCGCGGCTACCTGTCAAAGATGATCACAGATGTAGATGGAGACAGCCAATCAGATGCAAATTTGGGGACTAGGACTTTCATTTACCAGTTATTTTATATACTTCAGAGAAAAAAGTGAGGACAAGTCAGATTTTTAAACACAGATCTAAAAATGTGAATGTAGACACCAGTGAGGATTGGGAGCTGAACCTCTCACCGTCAAATACTGACCTCCATTTCATATACTGTACAGTCTGTTGTTCCTCAAGCTGCCTACACTCTCTCCAGGACACAAACACTTCGGTACACTCCAAGATTTCACCTCTGGATTATTCACTGTTATACTGTATCACACACAAACACAGGCACTCAAAAACACCATAGAAACATGAGCAATGATGCCCACATGCAGATACACACTCTAGCAGATACGAACTCCAGCTCCTCGACAGACACAAATAGACACGTACACAGATGGACACACACGGGCGGATGCAGCAGGATGCAAAACAAACACACACAGGGGTTTGGTGTCCTAGTTTCCATCTGTGGAGAAGCTATTCTTTCTCTCTGGCTTCTCTTTCACTCACAAACTCCTCTCAACGGGAGGAGGGGGGTGTCGCTCTGCGGTCATGTGACACAATGCTGCTGTTGTTGCAGTTTGTGTGTGTGTGTGTGTGTGTGAGTGGATAAGAGCAGACGTTTTTATATGCATCTGTACATCAGTGCTCATATGCATTTATTTGATTTATGTATAGTTTTTAGTAAATATGCACAGGCGGCTTTTATTTGCACATTCTGTATGTGTGCAATGTGTGTGTGTGTGTGTAAGATCACTGTCAGGCTGTTCTTTGCCTGCCCACTGTACTGCTCTTCCTCTCCGGTGCTTGTTTCACCATCAGAGTGTGATCTAATACAGGGATTACTATGGGATTAAGTGAGTCTCTCATAAAATAACAGCTCACCACTCTATTTCTCAACACTGGCCATTTGTTCTCATATCAACACACTCCAGCAACTTCTAACAAATGTGAAACACAATAAATGCTCCAGCAAGGAGTGAAATGTGCTAAGGAGGAGGAAGGTGTATTCTCTTTAGTCAACCAGCTAATTTCAATCACCAGTTTAAATGATTAAGCATCTGAAAACATTTAATTATTTATTATGATTTATTTCTGTTTCCCTAGAAAAAAAATAGTATTTTCAGCACTAGCATGTCTATTAACCACATCCAGATTATGTAAATTTAGTTTGGCTCTACTAAATAATAAAGATTTTTTATGCTCAGAGAAGTCATTTAGACTTCAAGATGTTTCAGTTTTTAGAGATAACTTGATCTATACAGGTTTGAGAATACAGACATCAGCGAGCTAAATCTATAAATTTTGCTGTTGGTTTGTGGCTCTATTTTACAGATATACAGTAGATTTCAATTTGAAGACATGCATGCCATTCCTGCAAAAGGCTAATGTTCAGTGTAATGCTATAAGGTGCTTTATTTATGTTACATGAATTTCAATCGCTTCAAGTATAAAACAAACAAACAAAAAGACTCTAAGAAGAGCGAAATATTTAGATCTATTAAAATTATATTTTTATATATATGAGAGAGAAAGAGAGTGGGAGACGAGTTTGATTTTAGGGCAGTGTCAGCAAAAGTTAAAAAAAACATACAGTCACACATGACTGTATTTAACATATTACTCAATGGCACGGGAACTTTTAATAAAATCGTTGTCTGTAACAGTGAACAGTTCGTTTGCTAACGATTACATTCTGTTGTTCTTTACGATTCCCACTCAGTTCACACAATACCCAAGCTTAATGGCATCGAGTTTTTTTTAGAGTGACACTTTTTCTATAGTGGCAAAAATTGTTACCAATAAATAATTAAATATATAAATACATAGAATAAAACAAAATCTGCAGCGGACTCGTCATCGTCATCATCAGGTGAAAGGTCGCGCCGTTGGACAGCACGTGGTCATCAGGTAGCTGAAGCGCACCGGTAACAACGTGTAAACCGCAACGATTTGAAGGAGGAAAGGATTATTATTGTTAGTGTAAACGGAACAGAAATTCAGGAATCTGAGAACTCAGAGTCGTGAGACCAGTGCTGTATGTAGTTTTCTCATATGCAACGGAAATGTCGAGCAGGTGTGTAGTAGATGCGTCCATTGTTCTGGACCCCACGTGGGATGAATGCTACGCCAGCGACTGCCTCTTCTCAGGTGACTCCATCATACCTGAACTAACCATGCGGCGGGATTTGGACGAGTAAGTGCGGCCACTTGTTACAACTTTTAAAAAAAAAACATTTTCTTTTGCTAGTTTTCACAATGGCTGGAAGCCATGCGCGAGACAATTTTTATTAGTTTGCTTTGACCACTCACCTGTTCCAGTGCGACGTTTTACCAAATCGTTCATTCATTCCTCACTGTTTAAGTTAAACGATAACGTTTTGTTTGTTTGTTTATTTATTTATTTTTTGCAATCATATATGTGTCAGTAATTAGTTAATCGGTGCCCTCACTTGTTCCTTAGAAATTGATCGACCAAACTATTTGTTTGGTTATGTCAGCTCTCCATATTTGCCTGTTAAATTGCGTGTTGAATATTTATTTAAAAACAGGCTGAAATTCTGCTTAAGTACCGTTTTCTTACTTTATCATATTAAAAGTTTAAAGTGGCACTTTGTTTTGCCTAATTTATCATTTTTAACCCTATTAAATAAATATATATGTGCAGTAATGCAGAGGAATGGGGTCAAGCTCTCGTTTTGTTGCAACACGTTAAAAGCACTACCAGTGCCAGCCAGTTTGGTTTTAAAATGAATTGAACTCCTGCTTGTCTGTTTGTAAATAGCTCCAGTCTAGAGAAGGATCCAAATTATGAAGAATGGTCTTCTTATCCTTCTTCCTCTTTGTATCTGCATCCATCTTTCAGTGTCTCACAACCATTCCCTGCAACATCTTGGTTCCCACCCCGCAGTACTCCAAGCACCAGCTCTTTCTATCCACCTCGGAGGAGAGCCTGGGGACCCGCTTTAGGATACAAGACCAGAGGATACTGTGGATTCAGAGCACCATTTTTCATGCAGCACAGGTGTGGCTGCTGCTGCTGCTGCTGCAACTACAGCAGAAGGAGATACAGACCGAGGAGATACATACCAAGGAGATACTGGCAGAGCCGACACAGGCCAGAGGTTACCTCATGGGAGCACCTTCCGGTGGTCATCCAGCCCACCAGATGGTACCAGGTTGTTGGGAGCATGCAGTGCAGCCAGTGCAAAGCCCAGGGAAGGCACCAGATGACATCGTGGATGTGTGGGAGATGCAAGGTGCCTCTGTGTTTGATGCCGTATAGGAACTGCTACACAAAGTGGCATGGTTTAGGATGCTGAGCTCAGAGTGTGGAAGTTTATTCTCTTGGTGTGGAATCAGTTCTTGTGTTAGCTCAACTTTTGTTAGCTTGTAGGCTTGTTCTGTGCATCTTGTACTTTGAAATTTTTGGATTGCATGCTGAATATGACATACGGAATGTGTGAATTTGTGTTAACAAGAGGGACACCACTTTTCTTTTACTTCTATGAGAAGTCTTTGCAAGAAGCTGTGGTTAAATCTTCTGAGTGTTCCTGTTTTTGACATGGAGAATGCTGCACAGAATTTAGCAGGTGCATGCAATGACTGTGGTGATTTCTGAGTTGGATTGACAACTCTTAACTCATATCACCAGTGAATATCCTTGACATGTAAAGTGGTTGTCTCAGGCCTGTTGACACAGATCCTTACAGACTTCGACATGATACTGCTTTGCTCAATGGTCCCAAAAACCCTTGTAACTTAGGCACCATTGACGATCATAAATGTTTTTACTTTATTCTACTAAAGACACATTACTGTGCAGCCCTCCATTCATGTGCAACAAACATTTCCAAAAAGTTTTGGTTGCCCCTCGCCTTTACTACAAAATTTCTCTTCAAAAGTTTCTGAGGTGAAAGTTCTGTGCTGTTGGAAATACATATTTTAAAGGAAAAAAATTGTGTGCAAAAAAGTTATATATTAAATGTTTCCTGTTTCTGTAATTTGGTTTCTGATTAAATAAAGGACTACCCAGCACTGTTGCATGTTTAAGGTTATTTGTTGTGGGTTTTTTTTTCCCAAAACAAAGGCAGATTTCAGTAGCAGTGGCTGTGTGAGTTCTGACTTGTATTGTAAAGCGGTTTGAGTGGTCGACATGTCAGATTGCCAGAACCTCAATATTGTATTTGACTAAATTAGTGATATTTACAGGTGAGGCACTAACAGATAATTTGGCAACAGTTCTGAAAATTGACTCATTAAGTAACTTATAGGGCAAAATTTTTGCTGCTGCATATCAGTTAATTAAATAAATTCTGGTTCTGGAATGTATGTGGAATGAAACTTTTGACTTAAAAATTTTGACAGTTTTAATGTGCTTTTTTTATTTACCATCCTATAAAATAAGCGAATAATCGAGAAAGAATATAGTTGTTAGTTGCACCCTATAGTTGTGTACAAATATGTTTGTGTGCAATTTTTGTTAATAGCAAGAGCATTCCATTCACCAGAGGTGTTTAAAATTGTTCACAGTGTTTAGAATTATAAAAATGTTTTTTTTTCCTGTTAACACGTAAAAGCTGGTTTCAACAGTAACGGCATATTATTAGGAATTATCTATTGCTGTCATACCTCTTGACATCACATTAGCTTACATGAAATGCAGTAATTAGTTTAAGGAACAACAATAATAATCATGTAAAGATATACTGAAATGAATTTTTGAATACACAGCATCTAGTCATCCCTGTCTGCATGTAAATGTATGACAGGTACACCAGTGCTGCAGTGTTGGTCTGGCAGTCGTCCACTTTGTTGGTCTGGCTGCAGAAAATCACAGATTGGTGGATGTTTTCACCAAAGCTTTAATGTCCCACATGAGGCAGTGTTTTTCTTTCTTTGCTGTGTATGTATGTATGTATGTGTGTATGTGTGTGTGTGTGTATGTGTGTGTTTGAGCACACGTTTTCCCACTCTCCCTGGTGGTGCTGGGGTGTTTGGCAGGATAAATATAGCTGCGTTGGTGTAAAGCTGTTTTCTCCTCGGCTTTTGTAGCTTTAATCAAAAGCAATCTGGAGGAGGGAGAAATGGAGGGAGAGGGAGACCAGGAGGAGGAGGAGGGAGAAAGTAAGGGTAAGAGGAAGAGGGGGGACGGGGGGGGGGGGGGGTGGCCAATGCCAGAGTGTTTTATTTTAGCTCTCTTTAAAGAGTCATCGGGGACTGTTCAGGAGTAATCAGAACCCTGGTGGCTGGAGAAGAGGGACTGACTCGAAACCTCCCCTCGCTCTCCTCAGTCCTCCGGCTGTCTCTTTATTTCCCTCACAGCCTCACGTCCCCTGTCATCCAGTCCCCCTCATTCTGTCTCTGATGTCAACACAGGACCATGACTGCGGCTGCATACACACTTCAGGCCCTCATGAACCCTTGTATCTATTCTGAGATGTAACCCACATCCCTTATCGATACAACTGACAGTGATGCTGACAAGACACGCAGAGGAACAGGCATCAGATATATGTCACATGTTTTCAGTGCATCTAGTTAGTGTTTATTTGAAGCCATCGAAATTAAAGGATTGTCAGAATTGTTGTCTTTAGTAAGACAGAAATAGAAAATTAGAGAACTCAAAAACATATGTAATATAATGGATTAAGTTCTTCTGATATAGAAAATGCAATAATGTTAATATAAAACCAAGACCAACTCAAGGTATCATTACTAAAAGATAAATTCCAAAGATAAATTTCCACATGTAGGTCATTTGAAAAAGAATTTGTCAAAATCTAAATTAAGATTCCAAAATGTTTTTTCCTAAATATATTAAATAAATAAATAAATAAATAAACCCCATCTCTAATGGTGGCCATCAACAGTGTTTTGTTATCTGACTTTACTGTCTTACAGTATACATATATGCTATGTATTTTTATGTCTTGTTTCAGCTCTTTATTGAAGCTTTATGATGTTTAGACACTACAAACAACTAAAAATTTATTTTTTTCAAGTTTTAATAAAATTTGACTTGTTTGACCAGTGTTGGGCATCACAGTGTGAGCTGGTTTGTGAGGGTATAGCAGTTTGTCCCTGGCTTCATTCACACAAGGTGGCAAATGTTTTACGCTGATTCAAATGTGTTTGTTGTGTTGATGATTGAAAACTGGCATGCACAGCAGGTTGGCATCAAATGCTTATTCAGGTCACACAATTTAAGTCAGAATTTGCCATTTTTATGCAACGCTATTGTTTACATGGCTTCTTGTGCTAAAACAACATTAAATAGACTGTAACTGGCAGTTACACTTATTAATAAATCTGCTAATTGTATTTATTGATTAATTATTTATTTGATGTGTAACTCATCAGAGTATTGAGAGAATTACCTTCAGATTGTTAGTGTGACCAATAATCCAAAACCTATGACTATTAGAAGACTAAGAAAACAAGCAAATAAAAAATGACACAGTATACTTCACAACACATAAACATGAGACCTAAAATAGGAAATTTGATAAAATTGTATCAAAATGATTTTTCTGTTAATAGCGTGGGTTGGGTCAACTCTAAACTTGGCTTTTATTTTGTTTGAGAAGTTGAGCTTGTTTTGTCAAATAAAGTTGTAAAGCATGTTTTTTATTTTGTAATAGTAAGGTATCAAAAATGTTGGGTTTTGCAGCTAAGTACTGTATTGAAACTTGGATTATAAAAAGGGAATGTTACCCAGTGTTGGTCCAGTATAAGCAAAAGTTTTGCTAGTGAATCAAGTTTACATAGAATACCCAACAAGAACAAGGTCAAGTGTGGTTCTCAATGAGGCACATGCATACTGCAGTGTGCATGAGCTTAAGTTTGTCATCACTGTCAAAATGTCTCGACATTTTACATTCTTAAATGTACACAAATTGTTCTAAAAAATGAGCCAGAATCCAAACTTGAGAGTGAAAAATTCAGTGTAAAAAAAGCAGATCGAGACCGCAGATGCTCATGTCAAAATGTGAGGGGAAGGAACTGAGTGAACTTGGACACACTCAGCTGTAGTGTTTGAACACAGACAATGTATAGTAGGTGTGCATATGTGTGATGAGACAAATAGACAGGAGATGGGAGCTATTATTTTGGCAGTGAGCTGAGTATCCTTCCTTTATTCAGTTGGCTGTGTGTACTTCATTTGGAGGCCAGAAGCAGCCCACAGTGAAAGCCAATCTGCTCCCTGGTATAACTGCCATGATGGTGATCTTAAAAAGCTTCTATAAAAGCCTTTATCTAGACCACTCATTGGCAGCAGTGCAGCTATTTAGGAAGTGCATTGTTCCATTTCCTGTTCGACAGAAGCCGGGCCTCAGATTAGTGGTTGGCAAAGTAGTTGGCTGAGATGGTTTCTCACAGGCTGCAGCAAAGAATAGCTCTTTCCTCTTGGACATGTCAGTGTGGTGCTAATGTCAGCTGCATTAAATCCCTCAGAAAAAACAAGTCCAATCCTCTGTGATGTTGTTTAAATGTATGTTGTGCTTGTGATTACCTTATTTAACAAAAGCTTTATGATAAATGCTTATGAGCAGATCAGCTTATAACATGTCATGTAGCTGGGATTGTGAACTCCACCCGTGCTCCGTTTTCTCGCAGGTGATCTGGGTGTGTAATAACTGCCGGAAGCAGCAGGAGATCCTGACCAAGCCGGGCGAGTGGTTCACTGGTCCAGCTGGGAAACCCGCTGGCCTCGGTTCAGCTGTCAGCGAGCCATCTGTGTGTCAAGCTTCCGGTGACAAGAAGCTCCGGTCTCGCTCCCAAGCACCCTCGGGCTCCACCACCGCTATCCAAGACTCCAACCGACCCAGTGCACCTGGGACAACACCTGGCACTGACGGCCGGTCACGTAGCGAACCACCACGAGACACGTAAGCTGAAGCAGTGTTGATACAGAAACATTACCATTTCTTATACTTATGTTGCACTATTTTACATGCAACAATGGTGTTATTATCCCAGCAAAACAACCATGTGTCACCAGAACCTTAATGGAGGGATGTCCTTTTTCAAAAAGTAAAAAATATCCCTTATTTTGCAAGAATTATGTCTAAAGCCTTTTCCTGGCTTAAAAATATGTACATTGCTGACTTATCAATCAGTTGAATTAATTGACTTTTTTTATTTTTTACACGTTAGTGCCTATTACACAAATACACCATTTGTTTCAACTTACCAGACATGAAAGGACACTCAGGGAAGGAGCGACAATGCTTAAAAAATACTATACCAACATCTGGTACAGGAGAGGAGATGGGATTTATTAAAATTAAATGACAAAAAGGAAGAATACTATATGGCTGCGGTGGTAATGGACATAAATCATATTTTGATATTGAAGCTTGAATAAATGACCATCAGTGAGTGTTGCTCCCTCATTTCACAGTAAAATGCCTGATAAATTACATCATCAATTACATAATTTATTAGATAGCAAATGGGGCAGCCTAATGTCCAACTGTGCACAAGCATAGAAGAAATGTTAAAGTGGAACTCAAGTTTAATTCCATGTAGCTTGTTCCACAGCAAATCACATTTATTTAAGGGCTTTAGAAAGCAAAATCTCCCATAGATGTTTAATTGGTTTGAGATTTGGTATCTGTGGAGGCCATAGCATATGATTCACCTGTCATTTGCCAGACCCTCTGTTTCTCACACTCCATTTCTCACATATGACTTTATGATAGCAACTAATTTAAACACCCACTGTTCATCTGAGAGAAACAATACATCAGAAAATAATAACTACTGTAGCTAAAATTATTTCTAGCTTGTTTTTGTTGTCCGTAGTAGTTTAGCAATACATTCTAACATTAAGTCACATTCAACAGAGATTTGGGACTGGTTAGAAACGGTTGATAGAGATAAAATATTAAAAATGACGATGTTATGTCTTTTAGTTACTAGCATGTCAAGCTTCAAAAACAGTGGACCCTACATATAATACGATGCAACTCACTGGTGTCGTCCTTCCCTGCTAAATTGTCAGGTTTTTCAAAAACTCCACTCTTTTTATATACTCAAAAAAATGTTTTGGTCGTCTCCCAACACAAAATAAACTTAATGACACCACTGTGACATCATGCCACAGAAGACACATAAGAACTATGCAACTGCTTTCACAGTCACAGTAGGGCTAACAGTGACTATTTGATATTGATGTGTGATTGGTAGATTGCCCCTTTAAGTTCCTTTCTTCCAGCCACTGGAAAGAAAGCAGTCCCTGTAGAGTATATTTATGTTTGAAATTTTATGCATTATCTCTTACAAGTTTGATTTGCCTCCTTTATACAGTGGTGCATTAAGTCTCTAAAGAAAGCAGTCTGAGTCATTCTGGATGGAGCGTAATGTGCAATGGAAGAATGCAGTCAGTTCCAAAACACTGCGTAGTGCCATGTGTTTTCACCCCTACAATGAAACAGTAACCGATCACTCCTGTTATGTGAAGTGGTTATGTGAAAAGGGAATCAAGGTTACTAACAGTCAAATAAAGTGGGGTCTCTTACATGAGATTCACTCTGTTCGTCTTGTTCTGCTTCTACTGTGTCAGAGAAAACCCCGATTAACCACAGTGGTTCTGGAGAGCTGTTACATTTGACTGTCATGTTGCACTGAAACAGTTTGTGGGTCAGTTATCAGTCAGTCAGACAAACTTAAAGGCCTACTTTTAAGCCAAGTTGGTAGGAGTTTCTGTTTTCAAAAATCCACGTAAACTAAAAGTCTTTGGATTTTTGACTGTCTTGCAGATAAAACAAACCGGACAGAAAGATATTACCTTTGGGTTTGGGAATATGCCACCATAGTGTGCTTGGCTGTGGAACTGCAATATAAGTCCACCAATTTGGCCCAGTCTGAAATATAATATAACATTTTTGGATGGATTAGTATTAAATATTATACAGACATTCATTACGCCTAGAGAATGAATCATAAAAAAGAAAAACTTAGGTGAACTTCTGACTTTGCCTCTAGCGCCACCCTTGGGTTGACATTGTGGAAGGATTACTTTTTAATTCCAAAGGGGGAATTTCTTTGTTGAATGAATCGTCTGTCTATAACTTAGAGTATTTTTTCTCCCTCTCCATCCCATATTGATTCCTCCTCAGGAGAAATGGAAGGGGGGGTGGAGGAGCAGGCCGGGGAGAGCGCCGGCCAGGTCAGCCCAGACTGCAGACCCAGGTCTCCATGGACCGGGACCTCCGGGGGGAGTCCAGGGAGCGCAGGGAAAGCCGGCGGCTGACAAAAGGACGCTCTTTGGAGCATGATCCTGTAGGTGGAGGTGGTGGAGTCAGACGGACAGAAGAGGGGGGTTACCACCACATGGACCACAGCGGTGTCCCCCCTCGCCAAGCGGGGGCGGTCCCTCCTGGAGGCCGGGGCCGTGGCATGGGCATGGAGGTTGGGGATGGCATGCAGCCTGGTCAGAGGACGGTGGGTGGGGTTGGTGGGGCACATGAACACACCCTTGCTCAGCAAGGCCCTCCCCCTGAACTCAGAGAGCCTCTCGGTTCGGGCCCTGGCTCAGCCCCTGGCCAGGGCCCCATAGTGAGACGGACCAAACGGGAGAAGGCTGAGAGCATGCTGCGCAATGATTCGCTAAGCTCTGACCAATCGGAATCTCTGCGTCCACCACCGCCGAGGCCCTACAAGTCGAAGCGGGGCCTGGGGGCCGGGGGGAAGAGGCAGACCAGTGTCAGCAGTTCAGAGGAGGATGGTGGGACCACGCCGGAGTACAGCAGCTGCGAGGATGCTGAGATCGAAAGTGTCAGCGAAAGAGGTGAGAGACAACATCAATCATCACGTTCTGTTCATGAAAGACCAGCGCTTGATTTCAGCCACAGAGGAGAAGTATTGACATCTGTCCATTCAATGTTGTATTCATCTATCACGATATACCTGAGGCAATTTTATTTTGAGAAACTTGAGAGAATGACTGACCTCACCACTACCATGTGGCTATTTCTGACATTGCTTATGTCAAGAAGGTTTTTTTTAACAACAGGTCAAAACTAAAAAAAATCATAAACCCTCATTTTCACATCACATGTTAAACTGACAGAATATTTGTATATGTCAAACCTTCACTTTTAAGAATTTGCACTATCACACTTCCAGAATGTATCTTTTTTAGGTGTCTGTGTAGGTGGCTTTCATCAGCCTGAGTTATTGTCAGCAGCCAGCAATCAAAGAGCTCAGGCAGAATACCTAATACACTATCCAGGCTCCTTTTGGTGATACCCTCTGTATGGAAATTAAGATGGGAACAAAACAACAACAGGCAGATAGATTTAGTGGCTTTTATGGAGCTGTCTTGTATCTCTCTGTTACTGTCATTCTCAGGGAAATGAGCTGTTTTCTAGTTTCATGATAAATACTAATTGTAAACAGCACAATCTATTTACTTATTATTTAATTTATGTATTACTTGTAATTGTATATTACTAACAAGTTATTGTGAGTGCTGACAGGAAACAATACAATCAATCAAATTGGAAGACAAAGAGAAAGAAAAATATTTACCAGTGTCTACTACAGTATCTGTTTAGACATTTCACCACTTCCACCACCTCCAATTTCTGTTCTGCTGTTTTGTTTGGGCAGTGCAGTGTGGGCAATAGTGCACATTAAGAGAACATTTTACTGATTTATTTTACTGAGTCTAGAGGGGAGATCTGAGAATTTGCATTCCACACAGGAAACTGAGGGGTCTACTGTTAGCTAATGCTGAGCTATATACAGAATTTTCACTTAAGCTAATCAATTTCAAGACAGCCAAGCAAAAAAAGAGAGACAGAAATAAGAGAAGAAAAAAGAAAGAAGAAAAAAAGACACAGGTGCCACCTGTTTTATTATTAGTAAATTCTACAGAAATTATAAAAGTTGGGCAGGAAAGAATAAATGAATTTACAACAGAAGTCTTTGTTTGCATTGTTAAATTACAGTCTTGAAACTGCTGTTATTCAACAGATACAACTTGTCTTTGATTGCTTTAGTGCTTCTTGGGGGATAATATGTTAAATGTTTGATTTCATTTGTATTTTATTACAGTCCTAAGGCACCCAGTAGGGCAGTTGAGGACCCATAAAATCTCTACAAGTTTATCCAGATTCTGTTTTGTTTATTCCCAAATTCTGTGTCTTGGGTTTTAGTTTTTTTTTTTAATTCTGTATTTCACTATTTAAGCAAGACTGGCGACCTGTCCAGGGTGTCCCCTGCCTTCGCCCTAAGTCGGCTGGGATAGGCTCCAGCCCCCCCCGCGACC
>JAPZDY010000003.1:2916076-2934414 GCA_029783645.1 Ctenochaetus hawaiiensis | reverse complement strand
TCGGCTGGGATAGGCTCCAGCCCCCCCCGCGACCCTGCAGAGGATTAAGCGGTATAGAAAATGGATGGATGGATGGACTATTTAAGCAGGTTTTATCTACAGAAAATGTCTAGTCTTGCGTTGGATCAATGAGATTCAAATACTAAAAAAAAAAGATCTGCCCACAGCCCTCTTATGCAGCTCAAACACACAGAGTAGGTTTGTCTCTCACATTTGGGAGGCTCTCCTCCTTGTTTACTATGTGTGAACAGAAATGGTAGCAAGAACCTAAATGTTTTTTTTTTAAGTTACCGCCACTGTAAAGATTAAATTGACAATTTCCAGGATGCTGTTCATTTTACAGTAGATAATGTTTTTTTATTATTAAAACCAGTGATTCCACTCATGTTTTTGCATTTCAGAAACCACTGGGCCTTAACAGTTACATTAGGATGAGGGATATAACTAAACAAAAACCCAAAAGCAACAAAAAAATGCATCTAACCAACAGATTTCAAAGTTTTATGACCATTTACAAACCTGTGCAACCGAGATAAAAGCAATAGCTATTGCATTAAATCAAAAAATTACAAAATAAATATATAATGCAATGAATTTTACACACTAACACTCTATATGCATTAAATTATTGCAATGTATGAGATGTTTTAGCTCCACACTAGAGCAGTGTCTCATGGGAGGTGGATGTAAGAAGTGGTGTGTCATGCCTTAGAGAATCTCTGCTTTAATTGATATAACCTGTTACAACCTCATGATCTGGGGAAACCTAATCACTTACTTATCTTGTTGTATGTAGCTTGTCTTAAACTTCAAGTATTAACAGCTGAAAACATCAGCACCGTAGAAACTTTCTAAATGATATTTGTCATCTGGTTGTGTTTTTAAAAACAACACACCCCCTTTTTCTAACTTTTGTTTACAGTGCATGCAGCAGGCTGTAGCTGGCGGTCTGATAACCCATGTGTGTGTCTGAATGTTTTCCGGTGTGTCATATTGTATTGTTTTCAGCTCGGCCCTGAGGGGGGACAATCCCACACCAAGTGTTCATGTGTGTGTTTGTGTGTCTGTGATGGGGCAGTTTGACCTCACTTGATCCCAGAATTGCCCTTGTTTGGTCTCACATAGCCAACTGTGTCCCCAAGCCTGAGAGCACTCTACTGATCACACCCGAACCTTGCCATGTCCAAGCTGGGTTATGTCACTTCACTGCTAACTATTGCAGATCACATGAGCTCACTGCTATGTATCCAACTGTGCCAAAAAAAATTAGAAGCTAATAATTAATTGGCTAAATATTACCCTAGGCTGTAGAGTAGTTTTCTACTATCCTTGAACTGCAGATGTGGTAGCAGGATGGAAACACCAGTCCTGTTCAAAAGTAAGTTGGTGCAATTCTGCATGCGCTTAAGAACAACAAAAAATTGACCCCTTAGTCAGAACTGGGCAATATTACTGAAAAGAAACAATATTTTATCTGCAGTTTAGTAATATAAGATCTTATATTTCAGCTTGTCCTTTCATGGTAATCAGTACAATAAAAAAAAAATTCAGACTATTTTAGCTTACTCTAGCTAAACTCTAAATGTTCCTAAAATCCAGAACATCTGCTTTAGTTACAAACATACTTTTTAAGATTATTTGAAATCATTCTGATACTTAAGGTTGCTGGTGGACTCTCTGAATGGGATGCGAGTTAGTACAGTGTTGTGTTTACATGCCCTGATTCATTTAGATTAAAGATGTGCCATGAGCCCCACAGATGAATTTTGGTCATTTAGCTACTACTTCCACTATAGTCTGTTGTGTTGTTTTCAGCCATATCTCACAGTATGTATTTGCAGATGTAGTTTGCATAGTTACTGTTACTGACACACAGTCTCCCTGACAACTGTGTAAAAGGTAAACTGTGCCCACATCTAGTATGAAGTTAAAAGCAAAGTTAACATCAGTGGACTCTGAGTTGCTCTTTTTATTTGATTTAATCTACTTATCTGAGGTTAATAATGACCTCAGATAAGTAGATTAAAATTGGTTTTAGTATTTTACTAATGATAACATCTAAAAAGTTATCACAAACATTGCCATATTTTAATTCCTGAAACTTGAATCTAAAGTGCAGCACTTGTCTTAACTGAACTGTAATTTTTATGAAATGACACTATTGCAAAAATAATTTTTTTTGCCTCTTAACACAACGGCTTCTGTTGATTTGTCATTGTATGGATGATGCATTTGAAAGCTTCAGTAAAATAAGTAAGAAGATCTTCAATTAACATTATTATGTCAAACTAGTAACCGCATCCAGAGATTTTCACACCAACAACAGAAACAGTCTTTGGAGAACTGGCCCTTGATGATACACATCTGATTTATATGATACACCTCTAAATTAAATTAATTTTCCTAAAGCAGAAGTGGTTGCATCCTTTTATCTTTTGATGATCACTGACTCTTCACAGTTTACTCCTCTTTTAGTTACTCTTTCATATCAGAGTACTCTATTTTTACAGTGACAGTATTTACCAAACACAACATATTTGACTGTAGCCATACTTGTGCCACACTTAAGCCACTCTGTCTTGGGAAGCTGACATTGACAGAGTGCATATTCTGATGAGAATGAGGAGGATTGCAGCACCACTCTGAACCCAGATCAGGCACTGAGACATTGATCAAGTGGAGGTTTAGGGTAAGAGTGTTCTGTCAGGCCAGGTTTTAAATACACCAGCGTGGCAGCGAGACGCTGCTTCCTTTTTTAGCTCGAGACTGAGACCAGGTCAGCTCATAGATGTGTTTGCTGGCAGCCATGAAGTATCCAGGTATGTAAATCATTGTAAGATCAGTGAAGGAAAACCTGCTTATACACACTCAAATATGTACTCAGTCACAGAACAATAGATCCTGTTATGATGGGTGGAAGTTTCCTCCTACACACAAACACAGACTTGCAGCTCAGTGGTGGGAAAAACACAATGCAAACTGTACAAGATAAAAAATGAGCACCCCGACTCAACATCACACTTTCAACTCCTTCATTTGTCAACCTGTTCGGATCTGAGCCGTTTTTTAGGCCCCAAACGTCTCTAGCAGATTCAAAATATGTTGAAAAAAACAAACTAACAAAAAACCCCATCCATATACATGTCCTTTCTATTCTTTTTTAATTTTATTTTATATATTTTGTTTTCATTTTGACCCTTTATTAAGCCTAACCACCACCTGTTATAATATCTTTCTTTTCTTGGCAAACAAATTAGTATTTTACAATGCTACATTAAAATATATAGATATGCCATTTAAAATGTCTGGTATTAGTATTTTAATTCACAGATAAAATAAGCAGGCTTATCAGTACTGTCTGAGGACTGTTGATTTTTGCTGCTTGAAATTACAAGTGTTGCATCCAGATTTATTAGCTTTAGTAGCTACTGTAACTGTTATTTTATGAGCTGGTGGTAGTAGTGCTTCTAGCAGAGTTGGTATGAAAGAGTCAGGGGTCTTAAAATTAGACTTAATGGCTAGTAACTTGACACAATGCATTATAAAAGGTATAAAGAGGAACGCTGTGTGATGAGATTGTTTTTTTGTTTAAATAAATGCTGTTCGACTGCTCAGCTGCTAAGCTTTAATAGGCCTCCTTCAAACTTTCCTCTACAATATAATTTCAAACAGTGTGTTTCACTTTTAATATTACAAAAGAACAAGCACTGTTGACTGGGGTGCAAACTTCCCCAAATTCAATAAAAATAGCATTAGAAAGCTGCTTACAGTAGTTTAAACCATGATAGTGTCCAGGATCAGTTCTTTTGAGAAATACAATGTGCTCAATGTGCTTCTTGTGAATGAGTCTTATTTATAACCAGCTACACTGATACAGAAAATGATTAGCACCTTGGTCTTAGCAGTGGTTCAAGTGTACCACTGTTGGTGGTTCATAAGCTAGCTCCCCAGATGTGCTAACATCTGTAGCTTTGGTTTGAGCAGACGATTTGTCCTTAAACCTGTACTCTTCTGTTTTGGGAAGGCTAGAGAGAAAAAACTAATAGTCAGTACTATACCGTGGTCAGAATGGTCAACTGACTGCTGATCGACTGGTCAAAATACAGCTCTTCTATTTTATAAAGCAGGTTCTATTGTGAAATGATAATCTTGTATTGTCCGCTGTCAGGAACATAAAGATACCTCCAAATGGACTACATTGAAAGCAAGATACATTTCACACTAATGCTATTCATTGTTTTAACTGGAAAAGGAGCAATTTTATCAATCTCTCTCATACAACCCTATCAGCACAACAAGGGACATTTTAAGCTCTCATGACCCCACTGTGATTGAAAAGCTTTTATTTTTCGCTCAGGTCCTCAGTCGAAAAACACAAGAACACAGACTCGTCCGTGCGGCCCACCCACAGCACGAAATTACATTCACGCTCGAGTTATGAAACTGAGAACTCGGTTGTCTATCGTCAGAGCGTTTGCTTTAAGATTACATAATGTCACTATAAGTTGTCACAACTCATTAACCTCATAGCCTCCTGGCTCCTAGGAACGCTTGGCTCTGTTTTACTCTGTGTCATAACAGTGTCGTCGAGGTCCTGCACACATTTCAGCACCGCCTCCCGGCCAATGTGTACAGAGGAGGCTGTGGTTTTGGATTAAACAGGAGATGGAGCTGGACCACTGAAAATATTCTGTGTAACTGTCTAAAATGTACTGCTCACCTATTATCAACATTGCTGTTGTTTATTCAGAAATATTTTCTTGATTCAGTGACCAACTTTTAGTTATTAAAGGATAAAATTCACTGATTTTAACTGACCATTCATCGTGTAATCTGGTCAGTCAGAGCAGCCACAAATGTACTGTACATGTCAAAGAAGGTATCAGATTGTAAAAGAAAATATGATGGGCGTGTATAACTAAAAGTTATAACAAAAGTAGAATTTAAAAACTCCCTGTAATATTTTAAAATTAAATTATTAATCAGTTCCCGGTGAAATAAATAAATTGATTAGTTAAATATTTTTTTTTATTTAATTTTTTTATTTAATTTTGTTGCTAACTTCATATTTAATGAGGCTATGTTCAAATTGTAGCTTTTTGAGGATGACAAAGTCATGAATTAATTATGATCACAACTTTTGAACATTTATGCCTCCATACATGTAAGAGCTGAAAATATTAAATATAAATGTAAAATTAATATATAGAGTTTTTTTTGTTGTTGTTAATATTGCTTCATAATGACTATAAATATAAGGTCGCCATTTACCATTTTCATTTCCTCTTACAATGCTGTGTAAATCCTTAATCTAATCAGGAAAATATCTTGAACGGTGTGAGAGCTTTTTTAAAGGCTTTGCTTTTCCTTAGTATTATCATTACTTCAGACTATTATAACACTCCTGAGTCCTGCCACTGCGGTGATAAATTCTAATTCTAGCTCAGGCCTGAATATTCAATAAACTTAACCCTCTCAACTCTAAACAAATACCTTCTGAAGAGCCTCCAAATTTGGCTGAAGTGTGTATGAAAGTACTCAGGCTGGTATGTGCTGTGTATACAGTTTCTGCTGTATGCAGGGCTGTGTGTGTATTGTGAGGGTGTGTGTGACTGTATCCTGGGGATATGAAGGAGGTCATTGTCTCTGCTTCATCCACAGTATCTGATCTGGTCTCTTTTCTCTTGCAGGCGACTGGGAGTGTTACCCACATGACCCCACTGTATGGCATGTAAGTCACTGTTTTTTATTTGTGTCTAGCATTTTTCACATTTAGCTTCCGTGTTTTCAGTTTAGCAGGACGCAGTTGTAGTTTGTGCCAAGTTTTGTCTTCTGTGTCTTTCAAAGGAAACATTCGAGCTGTCAGCATTCATGTGCATGTGCAATGTATGTACATATATAACTTTGGTGCTATAAAGTGCAAGTTGCTGTAATGAGGACTTCTCTTGTTGATGGAGTTTTCTGTTTTTTCTTTAACTTTTGCAGTTGTAGTTATCACTGCTATTGCTAATAGTCTGGCTGTTTCATAATTTTTCTAATAATCCATTAATGCTGATCCAAATGACTTCTAACAAGTCAGACAGTGTTTTGCACAAAATAAACACTTAAAAGATCCTATGTGTTAGCACCAGCAAAAGATTTTGAGGGCCTTAATGTTGTGTTATATCAGTTGGTGACTTTAGGTAGCAAACTTTAAGTTGAGGTTATGACTAGATAAATGCTGCAAACTGTTGCAGCCCTTGATCCAGTGTGACTATATTGGAATCAGATGGGGGGAAAATTCACCTAATGAAGCTGTTAATGAACCCATGAAGTTGCCACACCTTCACACTAGCTCTTAAAGATTCCAGACAAGCCATTCCCCACTTTATTAACGACATTGAAATGCAGTGCACCCTTGACCCATGCAAATATTAAATAACTCTTTTAAAGGGAAACATTGGTTTTTGATGCTAATCCAATACTGACACAATTTAGTCAAGTAAGGCAGGTAACGTTGTATAGAAAACAGTCAATATAGTGTCTGAATTCTTGCATATCTCATGTTGCTTCCTGTTGCAGCACCCTGTGACTTGGCAGCCGTCGAAAGAGGGAGATCATCTCATTGGACGAATCACCCTTAGCAAGAAGAGTGCCGCCATGCCCAAAGAGGCTGGAGCTCTTCTGGGGTTAAAGGTCAGAGAGGGCAGGCACACACAGATACAAAGTGTTACATATTTACAATTATGATACTATTATTTTACCACATTTCAACTGTTTCAGTCATTCTTGTTTAACCATTATATGACAAAATGAAACTTTTCTCTCTCTCTGCCTTTCTTTTCAGGTGGTGGGAGGAAGAATAACAGAGTCAGGGAGATTAGGTGCCTTCATCACTAAAGTAAAGAAGGGAAGCCTGGCTGATGTGGTGGGACATCTCAGAGCAGGTAGATAATCATTTCATACATATTTTAATGTATTTATATATATATTTGTTACATTATTTTAATTTTTGACACAGAAATAAAATCATTATGACAAAACATTAGCTCTAAAGCATCACAGGGTCTTCAGCCTGGTGCCAGAGAGGTTTTTCAAATCTTAACTGGTTTTAAAAACCTGGGGACCACAGACACAATGACATATTAAAACAATTTTTAATATTTTAATCCTAAGAGCACACATGCTGAATGATCAGTCAAGATGCCACATACTTAACATTTATACTGAAAGATTTTAGGTGGTAAGTTTAAGGCTGTGGGAGAAACACCTGTGATCAAACATGACTTCAGGAAAAATAATGGAGGTGGCCCATTGTTGTTAGCCAGTTGAACATTTGTGTGCTAATTTTGCACTGGAAGACAAAACAATTGAAGAAAAAAAATAATCAGCATGGTGTATACATCTTGAAGTGTGTGCTGGAGACAAGTTGGAAATAAAGTTTCATTCAGTCTCACATGAGGCTAGTGGAGGCTAATGTTAAAGGCTAAGAACTGTGCTACATCCAGTAGGTGGGATCACTGGGTTTCACCCTAGCATCCATTGTTTTTCCTTTCACACCACAGTGTCATGAATCATCAAACATCTGTAGGCTTCAACCCAGTTTGTAACATTATAATCATGTCTGTAAACCCCTCACACTAGATGATCATTTGGTTTGGTGAGAGGGGCAAAGTGGACCCAAAATCTGTCCAGTTATCCTCTACTGTGTGGGATCAACTTTCAAAAACACTTATAGTTCTAATTTCGTCAGCATGCAGTGTCGCACTATAGTAGTTTAGGTTAATGGTTTCATATCTTGAATTAGCTTGATTCATTTTTCACTTGATTGTTCTGTGTTTCTCTCTGCAATGGCCTTACATAAAGTCAACACATCTGATAAACAGATTGCCACGATTGATATATCCTACCAACAAGTATTGTGTGTTTGTATCAAATCTTGGTATAAATCTTTTTCCTGTGTGTCATAGAGCTCAGTTGTTGACCAAAATCTATTAAAAGCAACATCAGTGAGCCGAACTGTTGAACACACAAACTGTAGTTTACTTTGACTCAGTCCCAAAGACCCGTCCTGCTGCTGCTCACCGACATGCCAAATGTGTATCAGTATGCGGCAAAAAATAGTCCTCAGCAAATGTATGATTTCCAACTGTCTTAGTAATGTTTGCTATAAACTACAGCACCAAACTTTTTTAATAAATTTCTTAACCTAAGCAATGAGATGCGTTATCCTTAAATCTGTCTTTTAAGCCTACTGATTCCCTGACTCATACCCAGCCCTCATGCACTACGTGGGGAATAGAAAATCTGGATGTTGCCTATGTAGAAACAAAATCAGCAAAAATTAGTGTATATACGTCTGATTTCAGGGGATGAAGTTTTGCAGTGGAATGGTAAGCTGTTACCGGGAGCAACCATGAAGGAAGTTTACAACATTATCCTGGAGTCTCAAGCCGAGCCTCAAGTGGAGCTGGTGGTATCCAGGCCTATTGGGTAAGTCAGGAATAAAATACACTCCATTCACCTGCCAGTGCCATATTTTGATAGTTGTTAAAAATTCAAGCCTTCAGTCTCAAGTCAGCCACAAGTCCAGATTTTACATTGAATATAACACTAATATAAACCAGGCAGTGTTGAGTGAGGCTCTGACTCAGAGTTGGCTGACCTCAGATAAGATTGAAGGCAGGGACATTATTTGTGTTCTTACCACGATTGTGTGACTGTATTCAAAATGTTAAAAATAGCCAGCCACTACCTGTGCTGCCAAGTTTTCAAACAAGAGATTTTCTTTTGTCCTCTTTAAAAAGGCACTTGTATTTTTTTCTAAGATGATGTAAATGAATTTTTACTGACTGCATAAAATAGAAAGCAAACTCCTGAAAGACAGGAGATGGCGTCATTATTTTGGTTGATGCTTTGTTCAAATCTCGATGAAGATAGAAATGTGAGTGCAGTAGGTTTAATTGAGACTGGTTTGAAAGAATGCATAATTTTTTGGCATGTTGCAGCCTTTTGAGTACTAAAATGCTTAGTCTAAGTCTGGCTGTGGTTGATGTGTTCTCAAAAATTGTCAATAAAGACTCTTAAACTCGAGTCTATAACAAAAATGTAATATCCTAATTTAGATTACACTGACTGATGCTTTTGAGAACTGCTGTGGATGTAATTTACTAGCTTTTTAAGCTGCTTTAAATTAAATAAAGTAGACATTTTATTTTAAAGTGGTGGATAAGGCTGTATTAAGGAAGTATCTTATTACATTATCAGGACAGGAATTATACACAGTATAAAGCAAATAAACAGTCTCCTAATTACTAAATTTCTCTTCATCTAATTCACATAGCAGTGGCAATTTTTAAGCACATTTTATTACAGGTAAGCTCTGTGTGCTTTACATTAAGGGGAAAAACACAGAAATACAAAAGATAGCAGTTCTTTCAACAATCAGTAATAGGATAAAAAGATTAAATCATAATCTTTCTCTGGCTATTGTTAGTTTAAATACCATAAAATCACAATAACTGTAGTATTTTTATTGCTATTATTTAGAATTTATTAAGAAACCTCAAGTGTTTGTGAGAATTTTTGTTTGACCAAGATAGGGTGTTCTATACATATTATATATATTAGGACTTATTTGACTTCCAATATCTAAATTAAAACTCAGTTAAGCTCTTCATGAGCAAATATGAATCTTGAAAAAACAGTTAGCTCTTTTACTTTACAGGCATCTTTTTTCCAATTTAGTCCTAGTAATTTCTGTGTATGCTTCCACGGAAGACCTTTGAATGGTACTAATCATTTAGTAAACAGAAATTTGTTTGCTCCATTTTAGTCTAAATTAATATTTGTTCATCATTATTTTTACAGGGGCTTTTATAAGTAGTAGTTACACAGTTATGAACACTTTTAAGAAAATGATATAGATATTCTCAGTAAATTACAGACTCCTGAAGCATTACTGAAACAACAATTTTCATCATGTCATCATTTTGTCATCATCAAGTCTTGACATGAGTCAATATCTGTCTGTGGACATATTATGTTTCTTGTCAAATTACACACTATTTTTATAAAATCCTACACAAACTTTTTCTAAATTTTAGGTACAAGATTTACTTAACAACTTTCTCAAATGATTTTAAGAGAAAATGAAAATAAAATACTGAGTAACTAGTTTAACAATCACTGAAGCACAACTTGTAATGTAGATTTGTTGTCAGTAAAACCAGGCTATTCCAACTGGTTTATACTGGACATGTTTCACAGCAACATACTCATTGTTAATCCAAGCCTTTCCAGTTTTCTTAAGAATTAACCTCATTTGCTCTTTGATGAGAAAAAAGTTGAATGTATTAATTTCTCTCCAAACACTCACGAAGGGTGTATAGAAAATATCAGTAAGTAATTTTATCAGGACCCCTTAATCTTCTAAAGCTTATGGAAACAATTTTGGTTTTGCTGGTGCCATTTTGCATCCCAAAATGAACTGAACTGAACTCTGGTCTGTAGTTACACCAAATAATAGCCTTTGTATAAATAGCCCTGATTTGTTATCACCAGCCAAATCAGACTCAAAGTTCTCATGAGGGGCTGCAAAATGGCCAGTGGGAAATGTAGCATTGCTTATGCAAGCTTTTTAGGCTGTTTTTGCAGCATCTAGAATTCTTCTTTTTGTTTTCTGGTGAAATCTGAGGATCCCAAAGTAAAATCCAGCAATGACGGAGTCAAATAAAAAAAAACTTTTTACTGTTAATCCCTTGGCTTTGAAGTTGGGACATTGGGATCCACAAAGCAAGCAGTATTTCTTTTATTTCATTGACATATTTTGAGATTTTGATTTTGGAATGGTTTCTAATGCAATCTCAGTTTTATGAAACACTTATCAGTTTAATTTTTGCATTTGAAGACTAAAATTTAAAACTTCGAATGATCAACATTTTGGTTAATTTACTTAGTTACTGTCTTTCTGTGTGAAATGAGAGGACAAGTGATAGATACCATCTTCTCTAACCCTTACAAAAAAAAAAAATTAAGTCACCAAATGTTGAAGTATTACTTGATAAAATTTCAAAATATTGAACATTAAGATATTGTACAACAATAATTTCTTGTTCCATGGATGACTAATGAGTTTATAAACTGCCTCATTGTGTGCTAACAAACAATGACAGAAACCCCTCTAGATACCAGTGATGGGGCTGCAAATCTGAAAGCTAAATTTATTTATTTTAAATAGTTTTGTTACAAAATTGAAAAAATGAAAAATTACACTGATATGTGTTTCCCAGATTATCATGCTTTTTTATATTACATGAAGTTGGTGCACTGGATTCAGGTGTTTCCCATGGGACCTTGCTGCAGTTGTGATGGATGAGAAAAGACAATTAGATGGATAGATCTGAACAACTGGTTCCCATCTATTATAACTTAGATGATCATTGGCCAGACCAAAATGTCTTATTGAGTCTGGGAAACACTGCTGTCATGGGAAGATCTTGGCTCTTCTCACATCTTCCCTTTGCTTTTCCATGTTTTTGACCACATCATTTTAATCTCCAAATAACCTTTAATTACAATGCTGCTTTCTTTAAATAAACTAAACTACTACATTTATATGCATGTATGCCTGTGCATCGAAAACACTTCTAACTTTGTTTACTTTTGTGAGATGCTTGTATGAAAATCACTGACATGGTCCTTGCTGCTTTTTTTTCAGTGATATCCCAAGAATCCCCGACACGTCCCACCCTCCATTAGAATCTAGTAGGTATCTCCTGTTGGGTGTTGAAACTTATCTGTATTTGAATGTCTGTCTGTATCGCTGTCTGGCTGATTATTTGTCTTTTACATACAATTTTTTTTTGGGAAGAAAAACATTTCCATTTATTTTTATACAGTTTGTGGTTTATGTTAACTTATATATATATATATATATATATATATATGATGAAAACACCAAGAAATTACATTGTCTGAAAATGAAGTGTAATAAGAAGTGATGAATGACTTATAATTCATTGGAAATGTTTAACATTTGCTTCATTTTGAGAGAGGAAATGGGCCTGTGTGTCAACCATTGGGCTCGAGTTAGCCTAGCTTAGCAAAACTTAAATTTTATGGAAAACAACAGTGAACAGCTGGGAGGGCTTTGTCAAATTTCAAAAATATTTCTGTCAAGCCCTCTGAAGCACTCATGATTACGTTCTGTATCATTTGTGTTTGATTTTTTTTATTCTGTCATGCCCAAAAAAAAAAAAGACATTAAAACTTTTGCTCACTGACTGTATATGGCAATACATTCTTTGGCCAGAGACAGAAGTACTGCATGGATTTATAAGATGTTGTCTGTCTCAATAATTTTTTGAATTTTGTATGTATTTCTATTTGTGCCAGATTAAAAATTTGGGATACAATTTGTTTGGTTTTTTTTTTCAGTAAACTGTAGAGCTGTTGACAGCTACTTGAACAAGGCTTGCTGTTTCCTCGTGCTAGGCTAGGCTAATCAGATCCCAGCTCCAGATCTGTGCTTAACACACATATTTTAGAGAGGTATCAGTGTTTTTTCTCACACTCAGAATTAAAGTCAATTCATTCATTCGCCAGCTATAAAAATGATACTTGTTTAGTAGACCATTTTAAAGGGTGTATGAGGCCCCAATACTTGAATAGAAAGCCTGTCAGACTCAAAGTAGGTCAGAAGCGTGGTACTTTGTCATTCTCACTGGTTAGCTGTGGAATGGTGTGCATTCTTTTTATTCAAATATTTCTATGGAAAAGAACTCTTAATGCTGGACTTTGTTTTAGGGTTGGACCAGATTATACTTTCACTGTACAAACCTCACTTATTTCAACATACTTTCCCTTTAAATCTTGTCTGGACTTGAATTTTTGTCACTTCCTTTGTCTTCATAGCAGGTTCCAGTTCTTTTGAGTCCCAGAAGATGGAGAGACCATCTTTAAATGTCCTGTCTCCCTCCAGTCCCGGGATGCTCCAAGATGCTCCACAGTTAATGCCAGGGCAGCTCTCAGTGAGTGTGTGCAATTTAAGTATATTTGCCTGATGTGAAGTTAAAATGAAGGTCCAGCATCAGATTTGTTTTGTGTTTGTTTCCCACCCAGTTGAAGCTGTGGTACGACAAAGTGGGCCATCAGTTAATAGTCAACGTGCTTCAGGCTGTAGAGCTTCCTCTTCGGCCTGATGGGAGGCCCAGGAGCCCCTACGTAAAAATGTACTTCCTTCCTGACCGCAGGTATGCCACCCACCACTTCACAGGGAGCCCTTGTAATCAAAAAAATTAAAATGCAGTCTTGCTTTGTCTGATGGGACCAAAAATAAGTTTGGGTGAGTCAAGACCATGCAATTACTTTTAGCAAGATAGTCCAAAGTCATTGTATTTGAAGTCCATATAATATAAAAATACCTGGAATCGCATGTTTGACACCACTAAGAGACTCCTAAAGCCTGCATTTAATGCTCACCGCAATATTTTTTAGTTAACTGAAGCCATAAAATACATATGGAAAGAAGCCAAGTTTGGACAAGCAAGCAGCAATCAACAGCTGGCTGAGATAGATTTAGAGTCCCTGTTAACCCATGATATCTACTTAATAATCTAATCTGGTCTGTCTCATTTAACACAGTGACAAGAGCAAACGAAGGACGAAAACAGTGAAAAAGACGTGTGAGCCCAAGTGGAACCAGACGTTCGTCTACACTCATGTCCATCGCAGGGATTTCCGCAACCACATGTTGGAGCTGACTATATGGGACCAACCGCGGTCACCAGAGGAGGACAGCACCTTTATGGGAGAGGTAAGACATGCACACAAACACACATGTACAAACAGCAGAGGCTCTGCTACTTTTCTTTATTGATAAAGCATCTCATGGTGATTGTGCATCTGGATCACAGAGGCCAACTTCATGGTTAAAATGCAAATGATTATTTCTCATATGCATCATGTAGTACTCTACAGAGTAGCTGCTTTTTTTTGTGGTTTCATTTGTAAGGGACCATATAAACAAGTATCATTTAACATCACCCTTCCCGGTCTATTGTCATGGAGCTATTTCTCTCAGAATCATGGGAGAAAAAGAAGTGTTGTTGCTAGGTACTCATCTTTCATCTCATCTTCATCTTTCATCTTAAAATCCTAAAGAACGCATTAAATGGACTGCATTTATACAGCCTGTTTCTAGTCTGTTGACTGCTTAATGCACTTTACATTGCACTCTTCATATCAACATTCACCCATTTACACACATTTATACACTAATGGCAGGGAGGTCTATACAAAGTGCTAAGCAAAAACAGACTCAAACACTCACACTAGGATGGACGGGCCATTGGGAGCAATTTAGGGTTTCGTATCTTTCCCAAGAACACTTTGACACGCAGACGGAAGGCCAGGAATCGAACCACAGACCTTCTGATAAATAGATGACTCCCTCTTAAGTCAGAGTCTTGGTCGATTAAACTCACTAGTCTGCTCTGGTAAAGCTAGATTCTGAACAAAAAGTATTGAAAAACGTATTGAAATCATATAGATATTAAACAAAAGAAACCTTTGTGTTTAAAAAAATTTACCACCACACAGAATTCATTAAACCAGTTGATGCCAAGCAGCAGATGTGCTTTGTTGGAACTATGAAAATAAACCAATACTTTTTTTAAATTTTGTAGGCTTGTAGGTTATAATGAAGTGACTAGAGCTGTGTCTGACTCAGAAAAAAAATCTGTCCCATATGAACTGTCCTTTTAATGACAAAGTTATTAAGTTTTAGTACCACAACTTTCCCATATCAGCCTACAAGTCTCATGTTTTACCTGCAAGAATAACATTTTAATGCTTTTCTTGGTCATCTGTGATGTGAAAACATAAGATTTTCACATAATTACAGAGAGGGAAAGGATTTGAAATATCCCAGTGCATCATGAAGCATCTCTCCTGCAAGGACACATACAGTACTTTCAGCAGGGCCAGCTCTAAACATTTTGGTTCTTAAAGTGTGATCAGGATTTGGTTCCACCAAATTGTTACCAAAGTGTTGTTCCTGCATTGCTATGTGCTCAATAAAACACCTATAATACAACAGCTAAAACTGTTTCCATTGCAGGTTTCAGTAGTTTTTCTCCAGCACATGGTACCACAATGGATACTTTTTTTAACACCTGATGCACATTTTGTGCTAAAACCTGTCAAAAAGACACAGCAGGGCCCACTCAAATGTCTAACTGTGGATCAAAGGGACTCACTTTGAAAACTCATTAACATTATTGGGAACTTATAAAAAATGCAAGACAATAATTTCCTGTAAGTAGGCCTGGATTACATGTTTTACTGTTAGACCTGTAAAATTTTTTGTCCTATTCGTAGTTCAGTTATAAAAGCCCAGCTAACCGAGCAGTGTCTCTCTTGCATGGCCTCCGACAGCCTTTTAACTTGTTGATTTATAGCAGTAGTGAAGGTTGGACCAGTTTCTCTCTCAAAAGTGGTTTAGCTGACCTTCTCAGTTTTTTGGCAAACAGAAACGAGTCATAATGTATGTTTCATCACTTTATTCTGTTTCCATTATGGTTAGTGTTCTAATTAGATGCTTTTTCAGACTTGGTTTGTAAAAGTTTGCGGCCTGCTATAACTGTGGTGCAGAGATTAGCAACGTGACAGCTGAAGGGAAAAAACTGGTCCTGAGCCCACTGGTCCTGGAACAGAGAGTCCTGTAGCATCTCTCTGAGAGGAGGAGGTCAAGCAGACTGTGACCAGGGCGAGAATCGTCCCTGATGATGCTGCATACCTTCCACAGACACTGTTTGCACTGGAAAGCCTTAATGGTGGGGAGAGGAAGAGCCGATGACGCGTTTGGCAGTAGTCACCATCTTGTGTTTTCTGATCTGAGTCAGAGCTATTGCCACATCAGACTGTGATGAGTCAGCTGAAGACAAAGACAGGCTGGAGAGCTTCTTACCAAGGTTGAAGTGCTGAGGGTCCAAGAAAGGTCCTTGGAGTTGTGCACCCCAAGAAACTGAAAGACACACTTAACCTCTGTCCAACTGATATGTATTTGGGTATATGTGCTGCCAGTGGTCTTTATGAAGTTCACTAGGGTCTTTTTGGTTTGCTAGTTAATAGACAATAGGTCATATGTCACTGTTGTCAATGTCATCCTGTTTTCAGCCTCCTAAGGATCCTTGAATGTAGCTTTAGCTTACAGTGATCAGCCACACCTGCTTAAAACTGTTTGAGTCAAAAGCAGCTCCAAAGCAGCTCTGGCCTGTCTAAGCATGGACAAGGACCTCTGAACTTTTGTGCAGTGTTGCAGGATGTACTGTCCTGTTTAAGGGAGGCCACTGCCATGGGAGGTGCCATAAGCATGAGGTATTGTATGCGGTCTGTACTGGTGTTTGACTGGTTGTTGCGTTACAAGTGACAAGTGTCATCTACGTGTCAGGTCCCAAGGTTTTTCCTGCAGAGCTTTGAATTTTGACAAGATGTTTAATGTTATTCACATCACCTGTCAGTGGTTTTGATGTTTTGTCTGATCAGTGTATAAGTGTTAAGAAAAAAAACAAAAAACATATGCTTTTCTTTAACGCAAAACAGGACATGCATCACTTTTTCTGTGCCAGAACATTTTGCATCAAGTACCAGACAGCAGATGTTTAGAGCAGCACATTTAAAAGCTTTCCTGATATTTTTTTTTTACAAACAGCTCCGGATGCCTCTTCTGTATCAATCATCTAACTTCTTTGTTGGTGTGATTTGATCAGATCCTGATAGAGCTGGAGACAGCCTTACTGGACGACAAGCCTCACTGGTATCCGCTCCAAACCCATGATGTCTCATCCATACCACTGCCCCGACCCTCCCCTTACCTGCCAAGACGACACACACATACAGACACCCCCGGAAAGAAGCTGCAGCGTAAGTCTCACTCTGTGAAAAGTCTTCCTTGTATATATTTCTCCTCCATTCTACATGTAGTCTTATGTGAGTGTGTAGAGTGTGTGTGCATGCAACACTGTATGAGAGAGACAGGACTTTTAATTGTTTATTATCAAAACAAAGTATAACATGAATGTTAATTTGTCTGTTTTTACTCCCCTTTAGCAATTCTGTATTTGTGCCTCAATACATGCATGCGTATAAATGTGCGTATGGCATATATACACATCTGTGTGTGTCTGTGTGTATATGTCTATGACTGTTTAGGTTCTCAGCGTGTAACAGAGCCTGAATTTGATGAGGGTACAGCTGTAATGTCTAAAGGTGGGTGGGGATTGTTTCTTAGTGTTGCATTCAGTGTCTGCCACAAACTCTATTTTTATTTGTGCTGTTGTCATGGGGGTTGCTTGGTTAGAACAGATGGATGTGCTGACAGAAAGTAAAGAAAGGCTCAAATTAGATAAGAAAAACTGCTTTATTTGGTTGATATATATCTGGAAAACTGTAATTAGGGATGATTTAAAATGTAAACTTAACCTAAAATATGCAAATGACGACTGGTCCTTCTTTTAAATGGTCTTCTATCGCAATACAATAGAGTTACATTAAAAAATGCTCTCAGCAAATCACTTTAACTAAAAAGTAAAACTGAATTTAAAGCCAGATAATATCAGATACTGTACAAAACAATGAGAAAAATAACCATCTATACTATCATCTCATAGACTATATTTTAGAAAGCATCCAGGCTCCATGACCCACTTAGGCATTGTGCTGTCAAACTCTGTTCTAGATGAGCCAGATTTTAATCAAATGTCTCATTGTGGGTCCTGACCCCAAGTTTAAGAAACTTCTGGATTGACCATAGGATTCCGTAGGAAAACTGAAGTCCCAGCTGGTAGTGTGCTGAATATTTGGTTCTGTAAACGTGTGACTGATTTACTTAGATATTTTTGACATTTGGAATGTGAGATGTTTATAAGTTTAGATAACAATGAGCTGTAGTGTGACTTTTGTATGTAATTTCAAGATTGTGGGGCGTTTAGTGTGAGGAGCAAAAATTTAATTTCTGAGTGTTAATTACAGTACCATCATCTCATATGTATTATTACTTTTGTTCAAACTCTGATCTGTTTCTTTGTCTTTGGATTAACTGTATGTTGTTAATGTCAGTTTCTGAGTATATCAGTGTTGGATTGTAACACAGATTTATTTAAAGGCACTATTTTAAGAATCAGATTTACCTGTTTTATATTTTCTGGTAAAAAGCCCTTAGGATAGTGTGGGAGAATTTTCCTACTGTTGTTATTAGGGCTGTCGAAGTTAACGCGTTAATAACGCACTAATTTTTTTAACGCGCGATTAACGCACGCACGGTCTGTGCCTTGCCAGCTCCCGTAGTTTCAGGAAGT
>JAPZDY010000003.1:2895338-2913085 GCA_029783645.1 Ctenochaetus hawaiiensis | reverse complement strand
ATTTAATCATTTTTTTTTTTTTTTTTTTTTTTTTTTTTTTTATCAAATTGTCTCTCTATGTGGTTGTCTTAAACAACTTAAATCAATCATTAAAAAAGCTTTTTAGAAGGGATGAAAAAGTGAGAAAATATCCCTCTTTTCTGTAAAAACAAATAATGTCTTAGTCTCAGTGTTTCCAGAACATAATAACTTATTTAATGTTTTTCAAAAAAAAAAAAATCAAAACACATTAGTAGAAGTATAACTGTGGACTGAACTTTAAAACAAGGATTTTGATAGGCAGATATATTTTTGTTTTATTGTCACCAAATCCCATGAAAAAAATTCTTTGAGAACTTTACTCTTTAAAAACTAATCTGGAATATGGAGGAATATAGTTTCATATTTTTAGAAAGCCAAAAAACAAAATATCAAAAACTTTGTCGTTGACTGTTAGTGTTTCAGGTTTTTCAGACAGTTAATGTGGGATTGAATCAAAATAAATGAAGTACATCATGTGTGTTAATGGTTATGAAGGAACATGTTACCCAGAGCAACAGTAAGGCTCATCAAGGTGTTTTTAGTAGATTGTAGCACAAATAACATTCATCAGGCTTTGGATAATAACATAATTACTTAGGTTCTTACTTTTGTGCTTTATTTGATCTTTTTTATGGGATTTGTTGACTGTTAGAAGAAATAGACAATGATCAATGACTTGAGATGACAGTAATTATTATATTTCTTATCATTTTTGCTGAGTTGGATAGTAAGGAAGTTAGCAAGTGGGTAATAAGCAAGCAAGTTTTTGATGTAATTTAAAATAATGTATTATTAGGGAAAATTAGATGTATCAACATGAACATATATGAGCAGATTGAGGACAGGAAGCCAGAGCTGAATGTTTAGTTGTACTGCCGCCGCAGATCCACAAGAGGACACTACAGGACCATACTTGCATTCAAACTGTCCTTCATTCTTAGCATGCTGCTCCTCTGCAATTAAACCAACAGTATGGCTTGCTGACAGAATGTTTGCTCATAACAGCTGTTCTGTGAGGATCCATAGGAAGTTGTTCTTGGCCCTCTTAAAGAAATCAGACTAGTGAAGATGTACCAATGCCTCTCATTTTACAGTAAATGACCTAGAGGGTTCATTCTTACACTCGTACATCCTGATACAGTTTAAGATTTCAAGACTTTCATTTTCATTTAACATTTGTGATCACATGCACTGTAATCACCTTCACATGGGTCTCTGATTGCTCTTTGAGCTTAAAAGCCAAAAAGGTAAGTCACACGCTTGAGAACACATCTGTATGTGTCATTAGAGGTTCTTCTACACAACATTACCTTCCTGATAAAAACATAAAAATACTTTCCATACATACGGATATGTTTGCGGTAGAAGGGTGTTTTAGGTGTGTATGCACAGATGAGAGCTGGCTTCCGATGCTTGTATGCCTGTCATGCTGCGCTGTAGTTCTACTGGCTTACACTGCAAAAACTTAAAAGCTTACCCAGTGATTTTTGCGGGGAATGCACTGTTTAGAAACATGTCAGATGGCAATATGACTGTTATGAAGACATAAGTGACAGGCCCGAACATGAGACTTCCCTAGGTTTTCAAGTAAATGTTTTAATGTGGGAATGGAATAATAACTTTTGAGCCAACCTCTCTGAACAATATTGTCACAACCCCTCCTTGTCCACCTAAAGGGGTTCAGTCGACCTCTTTCAGCAGGGTTTTTCATTACCTGTCGGTAGTTTCAGCCTTGAAACAGGCCTACACAGGTACTACCCTCCCTGACTGCTCCTGCAGGAAGAGGCTGGCTGAACCACTGCAGGCGGAGAGAGAGGAGTCACAACATGCAAATAAGCTTCAATAAGCACAAAAACATAATACATAGAGCATCACTGGTTAAGTTGGAAAACTTTTTTGACCTATAAAACTTTCTGTCTGTTGTGCAAACAGTCCCACACACTTGTTTTTTCCCTCCTCTTCCACCTATTCCTCCCACTGTCCTATTTCTGTCTGCTGCTTGCATGCTAACATCAGGAGATCTGCTAGGTACAATAACACACTGCCACCTAAGATGCCACTTTTGGTCAACAACATCCGCAAACAAACAAGCAGGTAAGTCTGCAGTGAACAGCTCAGTGTGCTTCAAATGAACAAAGTGATACTATAAGTGATACTATGTGCTGAAAGATTTTCCTCTGTTCTGTACTCCATTTTTTAAAATCTTTCTTAATGAACAATCTCCTCAGTAGCAATGCAGAAATGTGGGACTCTCTTGAATTAGCTTTACGTTATGGACAATTTAAATTTAATTATCAGTTTTGTTTTTGTTTGGAATGGCACACAGCTGTTAATATGCAGCCAGTGCTGTGGGGAAGTATCTAGTCACAGCAATGAATCAGAGCTGTGGCTAATTTGAAACACTTTTTCACTGTATTTGGGGACAAACGCAGCAATTTATCCCCTGATTTAATCCAAAACTGACCCAGAATTCTGGTGTGAATTCATTTAAACTGAAGATTATATTATAATGTCGTGTTTTCTGCCCTCACTGTTTGTTACACATTTTTAAGCTTGGTCATTAGATGTCTGTTGCTAAAGCATAACTCGGGAGACAAGATTTTTTTTTCTAACCAGAACGTTTTAATGCACACAGACTTTAACTTTTTTCCCAAAGAACTGCAAATTTTCTGATGCAGGTATTCTTCAGTTGGAGAGTTTCAGGCCCACCCAAGAAAAATGCTCCAACTATGAGTCACCTAAAACAGTGTATGGAGAAAATTAATGCAGCTTTTACTTGAGCAACCAGGGCTACCAAAATAGCTCCCCCCAAAAAGTCTGGCTTGGCTGTATCACAATGCTTCCGAATCTCTCTCCAAGAATCTTGTGTCTTTTGCGAGCCTACGGTGTTTACGCAGTGAATTCTATCCTGTCAAACAGTCTCTTCTCAAATGAAGACTAAAGGGTAACACATGAAAAATGACATAAGCAGATGTTCAAAGAATTCTTTAGAGATAAGTTCAAAACTGTCCCCGTTTCCCATGTCAGAAAGGGTCTTTCAGACACTGTCGGACAATTTAACAGTCCCTTTGTTTGAAGCATACTGAGGCCTTTAGACTTTCTGTGGTGCCAGTGGGAATTTTTCTCAACCTGTTGAGTGGCACATACTCATTTTATTGTAGTAAAGCTTCATAATCTAATGTATCAGAATACCTGCCAGCATATGAATTATAGTGGAAGAAGACACACAAGCTTGAAATCTTTATAAGCCTGTGGACTTCCTTTAGTGTGTAAGTATTTTCTACAGCAGCAGGAGCTTCACAGATTTTGTTTCAATCCGAGCTTTCTTTCCTTTGCAAATGCATGCTGTTTTGAAACGTTCATCTTGTGACTGGCTCTACGCTTCCTGCATGTCGAAAAACTAAGCTCTGTCATGGGATCGCACATGGTCATGGCAACGCGCTGCTCCATCACACACTGCGCTGTAAAGCCCACAGATGAAGTGACAGTTGGGTAAGACACACACATACATGCGAGCAGAGTATTATTGATGGTTGAATATCTGAGCGTGAGCTTTGCCGTGGTGGGGGACTAGTGCAGAGAGCACTGCATCCTTCGTCATGATGATCAAAAAACGTTTCCTCCTTACCCCATCTTCATTATAGCCATGGCAACTTAGCGTCACTTCCATCCTTACATCAGCTAGCCAGTGTTCTCAGACTAGCATTATGATTTTGAGAATCTAACCGGACTTTCTTTTAAAGCATTTTTTCTGTTTGTCCATTGTTTTTTCTCTTTGTGTTTGTTTCTGTCCTCTCCTCCTGTCTCCTCCTCCGTTGGATGGCATGTTATGCTGTGGTGCCTCTAGTGATCTGGAGCCTTCTCTGGACAGGGTTAGGAGCGCTAGCGCCAACTGTCTGACTCCAGACAATCATGCCCCCTCACCAGAGACTGAAAGGTACCAGCCTCTGTCCCCCCACCACCTCTCCTGTAGTGCTCCACTAGTACCTGTCCTGGTCTTTGTAGTTCTTTTCCCTCTGAAGGTCCTACACTAGCTGAAAATTAAGCTTTGTCCCTTCTCACTTTACCCAGACCCCATCACTGTTCATCACTCTGCTCGTCCAATTTGCACTTCCACCTTACAGCTTCCTTGTTTCGCCACAGTCCTCAATCCTTGTTTATGAAAGTGAAATGATTTTCCAAAACTGACAAGAGTAGATGATAAATTAGCAAATATCAGTAGTTATACTTTTGTTGGTACACTTTAAATATTGCCTAAGTCTAGAAACATTTTGCCTAGTTTCATGTCATTGATGAATCCCTGTGTGGCACCTTCATCAACTCATCAAAGTGTATGCACATGAACTGATGCTGAGTGATCGCCACCTTGACAACCAAATCTGTGCATGTTTTCTTGTACAAGTTAAAGTTCCCAAGAGCACATCTTAAAGTCCTCCCGCCCATTAGCTACTAGCTAATAATGTGGATAGCCTCACAGCTAACTAAGCTAACTGGCTATATGTCAATAAGTATCTTGGTAAATTCCTTGCTTCTGTTACATTATTTCCTAGCATCAAATTGGCCTAAATCATCAGTGATTGGTCCTGCAGCCAGATTTACTGGTATGATGCTAGTTAGCAGCCGTTAGCAGGTACTTTAGCAACAGTTAGAGGTAGCTGCCTAAAGTTGAGGCTGAGCAATCTGACATCACAACAAAAAGCAGAGAATACTTTCTTCATAAAACATGTGCCAGTTTCATCAAGATAGCACAGTAATCAATGAGGCCTAGCTCTCCGAAACACTCTGCTCTGGCAGTATGCCTCTCTTTATACAAGCACAGTGGCTTCATAAAAATTCAAAAAGCATTTCATTGGATACAAATTAGTATAGCTTCAAAGTGCAGAATGAGACATCAACATTTTTTATTGTTTTCCTGAAATGAAAAAACTCTAATATACCATTGTTAATACTTAATACTTAGAAATTTGCTTTTCTTTGCCTTTGTAGGCCAGATACTGAGATAAAGGTGACACGTACACACAGATTTTGATTTCAAAGGAATTTTAATTACTGTATGTAAAAATGAATCACTTCACTAACCATCAAACTTTTTACTGCTTAGCCTCACATAGTCTAGTTCTCAGAAGAACTGACACTTCAGCCACTCATGCATCTCATGCATCTTGCTACATTCCTTTGTAAAACCAGCCTAAGCTTTTCCAGTGTCAACAAAGTCTGCAAGACTGAACTGTGAGACTGTCCATCCTGAGGTGTATTCTGGTGTTGGTGCTGCTTTATTGGTCAGCCATTACTCACAATGTAATCAGAATACTTTTAGGACAGGTTCAAATATTTTCAACTTTTTATAAATTGGAATGTTAATGTAATAGTTCATGTTGTCCATACTAGACAGTCATGTGAAATTTTGTGTTATGACAAGACAAGGCAACTTCATCTGGCATGTTTTTTGTTGACGTTTCATTCTAAAAAGCTACATTAAACTGTCAGATTGCTTATGTTTGACTCAAGAAGAAAACATGACATGGGACTTTTGAACTTAAAAAATTTTAACTTTAGAAGATTCCCATAAACTGGGATATTTCCTTAAGGAGCAGGACACCAAAGCAGAGCTAAAAAAAGAGAGAATATTTGATTTTTATTTATTGGGTGGCCAGAAAGACTATTCTTAATATGTCTGCTGTATGTATAAATGGGAAAATATTTGCTAAAAAAGTTTGTTCATCAATTTTGTGAAGTGATTTTATGTCAATTGTGTTTCCAATTGTTCTGCTGCCCCCAAGTGGCCAGCCAAAACTTGCAGCAGTGGGAGGCACAAAGCCTCAAATAGTGTTTCCATTAATTAACAGTAGAATAGCAAAACTTTGTAAACTTTGTAATGGCTCTTTAAGTTGATCACAGTGGTGACCTATTCTATATTTGTACACATAGAAAATCTTTGTCCCATTCCCTGCCCCGGAGACGTCCGGCCAGTCCCAGGATTCTTATCCAACATGCTTCCCCTGAAGATGACAGGTACCCTTCTGTGGAACCCCAACTGCTTCTCTTAGAGCTTGACTTGTGCCTTAAAATCTAATGCCATCATGAGCTGAGCGAGCTCAGAGACTTTAAGTTTTTTAATCAATTCAATGAGTAAAACACATTTTTTCAGGGCAAATCACCACCCGATATGTCAGCAGTTTCTAAGTTTGTGTTTCTTTTTGTTTGTGTGTTTTATTTTATTTTACTTTTCCAGTAATATGACACATTCTTTTAAACCTGACTGAAATCTTCTGGGTTCATTTGTGTCTTATTGGCTTCAGGCAGATGTCAAGCTCTACCTCAACTATGCAGCTAGCATTGAACTCTGCTGAGTTTGATATTTTTGTGACCAGTTGTTAGTGAATTTGCAACCTAACCTTTTCTAACTCTTTCTATTCTGAATGAAGTGTAGTGGGTGACTTTATCTTGTATCATATAAGCAAGTTTAAGCAAATTTATTTTAACCAAATTTAGCACAACAGGACAGTTGCTTGTTTTTATACTCCTGTAAAGAAATAGTTCAGCCTTTTGGGAATGAGGCTTAACCATTGAATCGCTGGGTTAGATGACAAGATCTATTATTATTAATTATTATCTATTATTCTATCCATTATTTAATCTTTAAACAAGAAGTGAAGATCAAAATATATTCTGTATATTCTGTGTCTTCTGAATATTCTGTTTTCCCATAAATCAAGTCAGATAGACATGACAGTGGTTTCAATCTTCTGTAAAACTGCACTAAAAACCACATATTGGCATTCCCAAAATGTTGAACTATTACTTTAAACTCGTCAATAATCAAATTTATTATTTTTTTGATGGTAATAATGGCTGCAGCTGCAATTGCAGCATTTCATTTAATTTCTAGAAATACAAGATGAAATGACAAGCTACTCTTAGCACTATTTGCACTTTATCTTCTCATTATGAACTCCTGGTTTGTGGTCAGTGAGCCGCACACGGTGAGAGTGAACGTGATCTACAACGTAGAACTTGTCAAAATAAAAGTGTGAATGCCTCAGAGGGTCAGACAAGTTCTACTTTGTTTCATCCTTGGTCACTCACATTGTGAAAAGGTTGCTTGTGTGGTTTTCAGCTTGTCGGTGGTGTTTTTTCTGGTTTGCACTTCGTTACCAAGAGTTGTAGTCATAGTTTTCCCTCCTGGTTGTGGTTGCTGTTGCCCTAGTTTTGTCCTGTTGCTTTTCTATCCCTCTTTCATGGTTTTTAGTGGCCAGTTTGTGCTCCTCTGAACTCATGGTCTCTTGCACTGGTGATGGTGTAAAATCTTGCCTTGTTGAGTTTGCTTTCTGCAGTCTTTCTGAGTGTTCGTTTTCTGTTCTGGGAATTGGCTCTGCAGCTTCTGTGTGCTCGCCCTCTCTGCTCAGACTTCAGGAAGTCTCTCCTTTTCAAGTCTTAGTGCTCAGCAATGACTTAGAATTCATGATGTTCATAATTCATATCATAAGTGTTACGGTGTGTGTGTGCGTGCTTGTCTGTGTGTGTGTCTCTGTGTCAATGTGTGTGTGTGTGTGTGTGGTACATGTATCATCCTTGTCATTTTCATGTCCATAAATGGAGAATATGGACGCTACTTCCTACTCAAGAGACTTTAATTCACCTCAGTACAAAGACGAGGTACACACACGTACAAGCACACACACACACACACACACACACACACACACACGCATACACGCACGGAGGCAGAGTTACTGATGATGCATGAGTGAGTGACATCCCTTATTCATATCACCATCCTCTCATCCATCACAGCATGCCTCCTATTTCCTGTTTTCCAAATCATAAACTTGTAAGGCCAATGACAGCACCATGACAGAGTCAGACTCTAAATGAAGTATTCTCCATCATGCTCTCCTCCATCCTCTCATTCATCCATCCATCTTTTTTTTCTTCTTTTCCGTTTTGTTCCCATTGCTCGTTCACCATTCTCCAGACAGCCTCGGACCCTGGAAACACCTGAATATCAGACTCTTGGCAGGAAGCTCTCTGACAGTGGCAGGTAAGGCATGTACTGTATGCTCAGCACATGTCAGACAGCAGCGTATGTGCTCGTTGACAAGAGGAGCATGAAATTACATGAAAATATGCTAAAAGTGTGTCTGCTGCTGGTACCTATTCAAATCCACTCAGCTTTTTGGAAGAAGCCATCTTTTATTAGGTTTGTCTTAAGCCGCAGTAGGAAGGACTTAACATTACAGGGAGGGGTGATGCATGAAATATTCACTTTGCTCCGCAGTAATTTAACTCAATCAATACTGATGATGGTCAGAGAGACCCCATAAAATCCCACTAACTGTTGGGCAGCTGTGCAGATGTATGACTCATCACAGTTGAAGTTACTTGACCTGCTGAAGCTTTCACCCACCGAGCCACAGAAACATTCCTGCAGATCTGCTCCTACAACACTGACAGGGACATGAAGCGCACATGGAAACATCTTTTTTTCGAGGGGCTCCATATGGCCCATAGACAGATAGATGAAATAATGTCTTACACTAACTCAGTGTGTCAACTCTGGCTGTTAAAAGATAGCTTCTTTTATAATTAACTGTTCCCAGAGGGGTGTTTTTCAAAGCCAGGATGTATGGAATTCCTGACATAACTTGTCTGAACAGACAGACTTTGCCACTCAAGTAGCTCATTGCTTATGTTACTTTTCAAGTCAGTGATGACTACTTTCATATTTAAACCAAGACCACCATCTCAAGTGCCTTTCAATTCACCTAAACATAACCATAAAACAATAATTTAGCTTTAGTTACTATGATGTTTCCTTCAAAACTTTTTATATAAATGTCCTTGTAATAACCTTACAGTAGCTTAAGTCATGTTTAGTCTTCAGGTTGTGTGCTACCAGACCAGCAGTAAGCAGGAAGTTGTTTCATTCAACATAATTTATTTATTTTGTATTTGTTGCTTTTTCCCTCCTCCATTTCTTTTCTCAATCCATCTTTCTTCCTGTTTTCGTTCTTGCATGCTGCTGCTCACACACTGTGTTGGGGTTGGGTTTGTATGGCTTTTGTGTGACTGTGCGCACTTGTGTGTGTGTGTGTGTGTATGTGTACTAGAATCAAGCCCACCTCAATCTTAAGGGGCTCCAGAGGAAAGAAGGCACCGCTGCGGCCCCTTGGTAAGGGGATTCCCCTTGAATGCGTGTCCCCCCCCGCTGGCTCTTACCTTTATACACAAAGGCAGATTCCTTTTGTTTTACTGTGCTTGAGAGAAGCAAAGCAGTACTGCCCTCACACCTTTATATGCTCACATGTTTGTGTGTGTCGTGTGTGTGTTTCTGTGACCTGCTTTTGCCACATAACAACCTCAGACACTGCTGGTGTTCTGTTTGTGTATGTATTGTGTACTTACTTTTTGGACATTTGTGGACAAATGCCATTGTCTTTGTAGTGTAATTTTATCACTTCTAGGTGTATGCGTATGTGTTGTGTCATGTTATTTGGTCAATGTTAATGGCCTGTGTAACATAACGTGTTTTTAAAAAAAATCCTTTTGCAACATCTGAAAATATTTAACGGAGTAATTTGCAAAACACAAAATTAATTATAACACAACTGAGATTCAGCATCAGTAATTCTATTCTGTTGCTTCTTTCTGGGTGTAAATGCAGACTTGATCGTCAATAAAATGGTAATTATGAATAAATGCTTTTGACAGGAGAACTACTGACAATTGCCACTCAGCAAAAAGATGTAAAGTCAGAGAAAGTGTCTGTAGTTTTTTGAACATTAGTCAAGAACATACAGTTGATCTGATCAGATGGATATGCCTAAAGCCATTAAAATGACACACTGATTATTAGTAGTTTATGTGAAAAGTAGGTTTTATGGATAATCTCTGTTCTGGAGTCATTTGTTGGAAAATTTGCAGTGAATAAATGTTATATATTTCTGCTTGAAGGCTTTCACCCTATATATGTGTCCTTTCATTGTCCACGTCTTTATTTGCTGCTCTTTCTGCAACAGGATCCCCCACTATCGACCCCTGACCAAGCTTCACTCTGCTTCACTTTCTGAATATGTTGTTGCCTCTGACTTTTGCTTTCATTTCCACAACCAATGCTTTTCCTGTAGTCATGTTCTGTCACTTCTTTATACAATTCAAGTTGCAGGTTCCACATGTTCAAATCTGTTTTTCTACTTGTTTTTTGTGCTCCCTCAGGTAAATTTTAAACACCTATTATCTTTAAGTATTAATGTGTGAAAAGGTTAAAACTCCAGAAATGTGACCAGTGTGTGGCGGGTGCTGCAGTGTTCAACACTGGATCACAAACATACTGACTTTCTTTTCATTTATTTCTTTCTATCCCCATTCTTTTCATTTGGCTTTTGTTCATTTTTCTTCTCTCCCCTCCCCTCTCTGCACCTCCTGCCTCTCCAACTGGCTGTTTTCTTCTCTGTCTGCTCCACTGTTATGTTATTTTGGTGTAGGGGCTACCCCCAAGGTGGTTCGTCTCTTTCCTCCTCAGTGATGTCCTCTTCAGCCCGCAGAGTAAGGCAACTCCCACAGCTTCCACCCCAGAGCAGCACCGTTGAACAAGGTATACACGTGTGATTATGTGTGTGTGTGTGTGTGTGTGTGTAAAAGTAGGTGAGAGATCATTTCTTAATCAACTCATAACATACAGAGAAGTATACACCATGATGAGGTTTTCCATGCGCAGCACTGCACTGATGCAATGCCATTAAGTCCTTATTTTTATCAAACCCTGCACACCTGCATCAGCTTCTTCAGAATGCATGTGATGTATCATATGGGCCAAAAAAATGGAGCTTGATTTAAGAAATCCTTTCTGGGATTCAAAGAGAGCAGCCAAAAGTCAGCAGGGCATTAAGCCCATCACTCTCTACGATTTATGGAGAAGCAGGAGGATAACCTGTCAGAATGGGGGTTATGTGCTTGACCTGGCAACCTCAGTGATGACAACACTTTGGGAAGTTACTTCTCCCAGCCAAGAAATTTTCCTGGCAAATAAACCCCCTGTAAAACAACAAGTTGTCTTGTTTGTCTTTTGATTTAACAACAGACGTATTTTAATTAAGAAAATTACAGTGATGATCTGTAAGTTTTTACATGTAGGCTGCTCAGACAGTGTTTGTCCAACGACTGGGCGGATTTTGGTTTAGATGTTACACTCTGTCTCATCCATTTGACAAAGACTATAAAATACAGATACAGGACAATTGCTGCAGATATATGTTTTATCTTCACAGGTCAACATTCTTCCTAATGTCAAATGATAGTGATTAATTGGATTCTTTTTTTTTCAAGTTTGAGAAAGGATGGTTACCTGTACATGCTGATGAGTGGCATCGGTTTTATTGTGTCCTGCTTTTTTATGTTTACTATTTGTGGAAATTATTTAACGTTTTTAATTAGTCTCTTTGTTTTCTACCTGTATTTGTCTTTTGTGTCCTCCATGACACAACATCATATCACCACCAGACCCCTTTTTTTGCTGCAAATAAGGTCACCTTACACTGCAGTGTCAGAATAAGTATTTTATACAGTTTCCTTTTTGTGTGTGTGTGTGTGTGTGTGTAGCCCTGGTAGCAGAGGAGTGTGTTCGTAAGCTCCGGATCAGGGTTCATTCCAACCGGATGTCAGCCACCATCACCTCCAGCCAACAGGACCTGGACCGATCCCTCAAGAACAAACGGGAGGTGGGCCACAAATATTTCTATGACTCCACACCCCTAACAGTGGTGGTGGGGGGCATTATGCTTTTGTGTTGTTCATCTGTCCGTCGTATCCTTGTTAAGGCTATCTAAGGAATGTCCCTAAAGTGACATGTTTTACTTTTTGGCACAAAAATCTTCAGTGGTTAGAACTTTGTCAGTGTAACCCCACAAAACAGATTTTTACCCATGATTTAGGAATTAGCTATTGTGAGAATAATGACAAAATTTCACACACATTTTCATCAGGATAAAAATAAAAAGATAAAGTGATGATGTTTTTATCAAAAAAGTTAAGGTTCGACATCATTTTTGCATCATAATGTTCTGAAATAACACTTTTCTGGTCATTATTCAACACCACAACTCAGGAGAGAGAGAGGAGATCAAACCCGTATCTCACATTTTGTCAGATACTAAATTGGTGACGCTAAACTTGGGTGCCCACAATGTAACTGTGCTATTTTTTTTAGATCTTTTGTGCTGCTGAGTCAAAGATGTGTGTCAAGCATCCATAGTTTAAAATGTGTAGCTTCTTTGCAGCAACATCCATATCGTAAGCATCATACTCCACTGCTGGCTTAATGGTTTTGCTGATAGCTTCAGTTGCATCTTTGCACCGTGTGACGAAGCTTTCTATGTGGAGGAAGCTCTGTCAGTCCTCTGTTCCCCTCTATAATAATAGTGTCTAAGTGTAGACAGCAAGTTTCTCTCTCTGAAAAATTACTCGCTGCAATACATTTTGAGTACAGTGATAGCTTCCATTCACTAAAAAAATATGCTGAATACCTGATATTACATTTCTTCAAAGTCTTCTTTACATATACTAGACAAGTCTGGACAGATATTGATGTAAACTGCAACTTAACCTCTGGTGGAGGCCTACAGCTGCAAGACGCTTTTCTATTTTTTATGTGTGTGTGTGTGTGTGTGTTTTTTTTCTTTTTTTTTGGCTTCATTTAGGCTGACCGCTCACTTTAAAACAAACTCATCAGAGGAATGCAAGGGGACAGTGCTGGTTCCAGCCAGACAGCATGAGCCATAATGTTGCTGAAGTGCATCGCAGTGAATTGCATTTTACTGTCGAAGATAGCAATAAATCATGTTACAGTAATGGTGAAGACCACTCAATAAAATGAATTGGTTCCAACTGGGCAGTCACTCAAGAATGCACTTAACTCTTCAAATACAGAAGTGTATGATCCATGCTGGCTGGTTTTCCTTCCCCTAACTTACAGAAAACTGACAGTTTAATGGCAATCCTGACTTTCACACATGTCTGCATGCCAGTAGTTTAACTTTTTTGTATGCATCGTGTCAGTGCTGTCTTTGTGATGCATTGCACTGTCCCCCATCTGACTGAATGTCAAATGATTTAAATTCGGTGGTGTAGATCATCAGCACAGGCTGACTTCAACATCAAAAAGTGGCAGTAATGCTATGATATGGATGAAAACATGCAGAAAGTAATAGCAGGCAGCAAGACAAGACAAGACAAAGTGAATGATGGAAGGTGATCAAGGCTGGATCATTTTGAGACGTACAATAGCTTTCATATTCTGTCATAAAATCCAAATTGTTTATGGCTGCATGACAGATAGGGATTTTTTGTTAGGGTCAAAGTTTTAAGACCTTTGTAGACTAATTATTACTTGTTAAACAATTTTTTAAACAGGTGGTGTCTTGTGATCACAGAATAAAAGGGCATTTCCTTTTGAATAAATAAACCACAACAATTATTACAAGTTCTTTACAAATACATTACAATTACTACCATATTGATTAATTTTACAATCGAACTTAGCATATAAACTACTTAATATTCATTTTGGAAGTATACTGGACTGACCAGACCAGGTTAAAATATGTGTTACCAGAATGTGTAAAAATACGACAGAAGCAGAAATTTGTCAGCAATTAAAGAACACAAGTGTTATTTGCTTAACTGCTTTAGATTTTGTCTTGGGGCTGTGTAGATGTTTTCAGACGGTGCTTGACGTCTACCTGCATTCCCTACTGAATGTTTTTACAGCAGACTTGACTTTGTAGGACCCTGTATATCATAGTATAATACAGTGTATGATGTTATAGTATGATAAAAACTATGGGTGTTATCAGTTTTATTTGGAGAAATTATACCTTTATCATTCATTCAAGTTGGAACATGGAGTTTGGTGACCTCATATAAGCCTGAGCATGAAGTAGGCTTAATGTGGGAAAACACCTGTGTGTATGCACGGCCTTTGAGCCTTTAGTAACTACCAAAGATTTAAAAAAAAAAAAAAGGAAAGGAAAAAAATTAGGGCACGTTCTTTTTTTTTGTCTGTCCTATTGTGATCTTTGTTTTCTCAGAACATCTTAAACAGGGTTGATGAGAACAGTGAAGCAATCATGTTGCACTCTCAGCATTGTACCTTGGTATTTGATCCATGCAATATAAAAACATTGATTAGCTCGTCTATAACGTCGATCCTAATGTTTTGTTTAGTGATAGATTTATCTCAGTGAACACTTCCGTGTACACTGCTGGTATCCACTAGCAGCAAGTTTTTGAGAGGAATGTTTCTTTCAGCTTTACAAGGACCAGAGGAGGAGTAGTGAGAACGTTTCCCATAAGTCCTCAGACAGTGATGTCAGCGACGTGTCAGCCATCTCTCGAACCAGCAGTGCCTCTCGCATCAGTAGCACCAGCTACATGTCCATCCAGTCAGAGAGACCCCGGGGACGCTTCAGGTATCACTCACAATCAACTTTATTTGTGTGCTATTGCTCATGTTTACTTGTCACAAAAACAGATTATTAAGTTATATGTAATAAATTGGCGTTTTAGTGACATTGTGGTATTGTGAAATGTGATAATCAGCAGGGCCATGCGCGCTACGGGCCGCCACATGATGAAGAGCACCAGCGTGAGTGGTGAGATCTACGGCATGGAGCACACTGACGGCAGCCAATCAGACACAGCGCTTGGAAGCTTAGGAAGTGGGATCAAGAAACGGCGCTCGAGCCTCAGTCAACGCGTTGTCGCCATCCTGCCATCCAGGCGCAGCCGAAGTACCTCGCAACTCAGCCAAACAGGTCAGAGAACAGTCTGAGGAACAGTTTAAGAAATTGTCACACAAATGCATCCATTGAGAAAGACAGACGCACAAAAAAAAATGAACAGGATAGCAGGCCTACCTAGTCTGCTCAGCCCACACTACATGTCACCACCACCAGACCCTTGTTTAAGGCCTTCACCCTCGCTATGTGTATCGTTTCCTCAAACTAGCACCTCCACACTAATTTTAAGACATTAGTGTAATCACTGTAAATAAAGAATACCATCGCCAAGAAGATTGGCAGCCTTGAATGGCATCTAGCTTGTTTTGTATTTTGTGTGGTAAATCATTCATGTCCTTGTCTTTGGCAGATGATGAAGTTAAAAGACTGATATAATTTGTTTATCAGTAAAGCTGAAACAGCAAGGTTTTATTTTCTCTATGCGTCAGTTTGTTAAAATGTAATGTGAAAATGGCATCCTTCAAATCATTCAAGACACAAGTTTTCAATTACACAAAGTGATACAGTCCCAGGGGAAAAGTAGCTGTAGCAGATACAGTGTCTTTTTTGATACTAGCAGTAAATATGTATTTAAATGTACATAAATTAGTTTTTATACATACTTCCATCAGCACAGACTTGCAAAACCTTATGCATACCATGAGAACAGAGGCAATATGATGCCAAATTTTACAGACTACAGAGGGCTGTTATTGGCTGAGGTGTGCTATAAAAAATAGCAATGCCCCAATAAAACTGAGAAGATGAGAGGAAGCTAATGTTACAAAGTTTTAAAAAGTTCCAAAACAAGAATTTGTAAGTTTTTTGTTTTTTCCAGGAATTAATTGAACAGATTTATCAGGATACACGTAATGTGTTTTGGGGAGAATTGTTTATCTAGAATTAAAACCCTACAGGGTGCCTTTAATTTTATCGTAATTTCTCTAGATGTTAAATGTGAACTGGAGCTCAGCACTTGATAACAGTTGCAGTCACGGTATTATTGCCAAAGACAATGAAAATAAAGGTTTCTTGAATCTTGGAGAGACAAAGCAGTTACATGTTGTTAGCATGCTCAAGTGTATCTTTAAAAAGATCTCCAGAGCTTTGTTTAAAAAAGCCAATGTTTATCATGAGTGCATTCATTTATTTTCATAAATGCATTCATTTTTTTTTTGGAGAAACACACACTTAAACACATAAACACAGACACACGCTGCACATACAAACTCAAACCCAGATGGACAACAGTCTCTAGGTTATTAACACATTTTGATCATTTTATCAGTGTATCCAGTGTTGCTGTTTGTTTCTGCTGTTGTTGTTTATTGGCTTTATTGTTGTATGTGTGTTATTTCAGAGGCGGCGGGTAAGGCGGCGGACAGACAGAAAGGTAAAGCAATAGGTAGACAGACAGACAAACAGTTTTTTAAAGAAAGATAGCCAGTCAGTCAAGTACCACTTTATTTCAGATGATGACTTCTAGTCTTCTAGTAGACTTAAGTTCTAGCTAAAGGTGCATGATGAACCAGCATGGTAGTAATTATATAACAAGAAAAATTCTAAGAGAGTTGATATACTAATTAGCACCTGTTGGATGTAACTTGTATGTGTATATATATATATATATATATTTTTTTTTATTTATTAAAAAAAACTTAACTAATAAAGGATTATGATACACATAGTACAAAATGTTATTTATTACGAAACGGAGAAAAAAATAGACCTAACTCAGGCCAAACAGTGAGACTTAGAGAATGGATGATAGCAAGGAGAAGTTGCAAAGTAGCTCTGTTTGACAAAATTTCTATGTACCTTCAGTCTTTCTCTGTCTCTGGCACACTTCCTTACTCCAACCTCTTCTGTCACTATTGTGTTAAAAGGCTGGTTCAGTTCTATGAGAAGCCTGACTGAGTTAAAAAAAATCTTAATGGTCAAATTCCTGCAATGTACAAAGAAATTTTTTTTAACAAACTAAATCTGACAAAATCTTTCTTAAAGTCTTCACCAAATAACACTGGTTTTATTTTTGGTGAGGCTTGAAAGATGTTAGTGTGTAAATGAAAACCGAAGGCTTTAAAAAGAGCTGAACTACCTTTAAGTCTAAATGACATCTTCAACCCCTCTGAGTTTTCCCTTTTACATCCTTGCCAAACATTTGAGATCGGATTGAATTGACTAAGCCATGATATTGTCCTACACTGACCTCATCATCCAGGTAACAGTTTTATACATGGGCTGGACTCTGGACTCTATAGGTAATAGCTTTCCTCCAAACACAACTAAGTATTAGCCCACTTACAATTGCTTGTGTGTTACCAGCCAGCTTATGGACACCACTAACCACAATTTTTCTGCTTCAAGTGTCTTTTACGGGACCATGCAGAGACCAGTGTTCAACAGCCTTACTTCCTGCCATCTGCCATTTTTGCTGATGTTTTGCAGACATCTCAGTTTACTGAAGATGATGATAACATGCCATCTGTGTAAGGGACATTGACCACTTTTGGGAACCTGCTGTGTGTGTCTTGACCTCCTGAAAGTGACATCTATGTTCGCCCAATTAGTAGGGCTTACACAGCCTCCCACCACTGCCACCAAAACCTGTCCAGGAGTTGTACTTGTTTCAACTGTTGCTAGTGGCTGTTCAATGGGAACACAGATAGACAGCCCTTGTTCATGGCAAGTTATGCAGTCCCTCCAGGAATTTGCGATGTTGCGATCGCAACAATTCACGCGAATTCAACCAATCTCCGTGAATTCTGCGCGACCTTGCAATTTTGCCCAGCCTGAGTTCCACCAATCATAGCAGTCCCCAGCGCAAACGTAATGCACGTGCGTCACCAAATTCACTTCCTTGGTTATGGTTTGGAGATGCAGACATGTGTGATAGTAATGTCTCTCACTTACCAACAAAAATTACTGCTAAAGACCGTGCAAAACAATTCC
>JAPZDY010000003.1:2882924-2895238 GCA_029783645.1 Ctenochaetus hawaiiensis | reverse complement strand
CATCGCAATTTTTTAGAAAAGCTGCCGCGAATTCAGGCATTTTAGGCCGCAACAATCATGAAAAACGCCCACGAAATCCTGGAGGGACTGGTTATGGCAGGGTTTGCTACTATTTTATACTGGATTACTTGCAATACTGGGGGTTCCCACAGCAAGTGTCCTGGGAAACAGCGCCCAGCAAGTGACTGTCTATGCAACAGTTTTCATAGATGCCCCTCTGAGGTGGGATCGAGGGGATAATAGGAAGGAGGCAGTGTGTGGATAACAAATCAACCTTTGCAAATTCTAGGCAATGTTTGTAGTTCTCCAATCACTTGATCTGGCGAGGATGTGTTGGTAGCATCTGACATCTGCACAGTAATGTAATGACCAACAAGACAAGAGACACAACAGAGTCAGGTTTGCATCCCTGTTGAAGATTGCTAAGAATCTGTGGTTGTGGGCGTCAGAGCACCTGCTTCTCTGAAAGTTCTCCACAAAGTTCTTCCAAGTATGAACAACTAGGGCAGAGGCCATGCTGAGACAGAGGAGGCTTCAGCCCTCACCCCTCCGGATGGTGCAGCAAAGTTGGTTTTGGTTTGGGAGGGCGGGAATTGTTTTACTTGCCAAATAACAATAACACTGACTGCCCACTGACAATCGCCCTGACAAATCATCCCTGGGCCAAGGCTGCTTCACACCTTCCCTTTTCTCTTGTCTCATTTCACCCTGACCACCACTTTGTGCTGTTGTATGCAGAGATGACTCAAATGTTGGCAGCTCAATCCTGGACCATCTATATATTCTAGAGAGTTGTGTCATGTGGAGCAGGTGTTATAGGCCACTAACATTATGCCACCCTCTCCAGGTTTGGCTCCTGAGAAAAACAGGCTAATGTGGGCTGGACTGTCTGGACAGATTGTACAGACTATTCAGGCAGTAACAGTAGGACAGAGCGGTTAGGATTTAATTGCTGGTGCAAGACAAGAAAGTTAGATCCCTGGGCTTATCCAGTTTGATCTGTTTTCCCTTTGCAGTATATATGCAGTATCTACTAGTGAAAGTTCCATCTCATGTCACAGTGAAAGGGTGTGAAGCATCCCTTTGACCCTTTCACAAGGTTTCTGGCAACTGACCTACCTTAATCTGCCCACTTGTGAGGCGTTTTTTGCAGCAGGGTCAGGGGGCAGCATCCAGTGAAAGCCCCCCTAACCCTCAATCCTTTTCCTTTCTGGAAACTGCCATTGCTGCTCCAGGCCTTGGTGAAGGATCCCTGAGCCTCTGGAGTGCTCATCTCTTTATTTTTAAGGATGTCTTATGTGTGTTGCCCACCTCTGGTCAATTTAAAAAGCAGCTAGCAGCATTTAGCGGCTAACTCTTAGAGGAAAAGCTACTGAAAATGTCCACAAACTGGGGATCGAAGAGGTCCTAGAACTTGTAACATCGCCAGCTATGCACATGCAAATTTCAGTGGCTGAATAGGTGGATGTGTATGTTCGAGAGCTATTATGCATGGAGTGTAGAAAAGGGGTCAGCCTTCAATGTATTAACCTTCAATCATTTCAATTTTCCAAAATTTTATTTGACTTCTTGTAAAAAATCTTTTAATATCATCCTGAAGATGGTTGTGTATTTAACTAATTACTGAAATTACATTTGTTGGTGAGGTCACCATGGACTTTTAAATTGCATGGGATGAAAATCAAACTGACAAACTCTAGCCTATAGTTATCAGGCTCGTCAGTGTTAGTACCTTGAATCAATGCTTAAAGGTATGACCGTAAAAAAGACTCAACTTAACCTTTAAGAATCTGCAATTGTAGTATATCTCTGTAAAAATATCCAGATTGAGTTTTGGGTATGTTTGACATGAGATGCCTGATAACTGATAACAGAATTGATTAGAACGGCACCTGCTAAGTCAATTTTTTTAACAGAACTCTTTTTTGTGTTTGCCACAGAGGCGTCAGCAGGTAAGAAAGTAGGTAAAGCTGGCAGCAGCAGCATCCAGAGGAGTGTGGAGACGGGCATGGCTGTGGAGTACCCGCGAGGAGGATCAGCCATGAACCGGCAGGCCAGCAGAGAGTCGACAGATGGCAGCATGAACAGCTACAGCTCTGAGGGGAAGTACGTGCACATTTAAGAAAGGCCTGCATGTAAACACAGAATATAATCTTTGTTAACTATATGTGTAGTGTATGCTAACAGATTATGAGAACTTCAAGTTAAAGGAAAAGTTTCTTTGGATGATGCATTTACTAAGATGACAGCTCTGATGGTATTTTAATGGCAGTAACAACTCAAGAAACCAACGACAAGAAACTTTACAAAAGCAAGAATTACTTGAACATGGTTTTACCAACAAGTACTTTCAGTGGGGATTTACACAGAGTTTGTTCATTGGAGCTTTGAGACCATTATAATACGTTAAAAAGGGTAATATAATGTCTTACATTTACCAGCAATATAAATCACAAATTTAAGCCAATTCATAACAGAAATATGATTTTCCATGGTGACCCTTTTTAATATCTACAAAAGCTTGCTATGTCTTGCCGTTTCTCTTTTATAATTAGCAAATGCTAACATGCTAACATGGTGAACTAAGATGGTAAAAATATAAATATTAGGACTGCTCAACATAACATGTTAGCATTGTCATAAGTAAGTTAGATGCTGATGTTGCTATTTAGCTTAAAGCACTGATGTGACTAAATGACTAAACTCTTCTCACAGAACTATTAGCATGTAAACTCCTGCTATGCTCTCTACAAAAAAAGCCTTTTAGGATTCTGTTGGGTATGAATCCTTTCGTTAGCTAAGTCAACCAAAGTCATGTAAGTGCTCAGGTCACATGTAGCACCTTTTACTATACAGACAGTTGTGTGTCTGTTGAGTCTGAGGGTTCAGTATAAATTTCAGTATACCTGTTAAACTTGGTCTTTAAGGAGACAGTCTCTCTTTATCAGGAAGGCTATAGACATCTCAGGAAGACAGAAAGTCTGAACCATTTGGCGCAGATGTATTACTCTTAACCTAAGGAATGAAATTTCCCTGATAGCTATTGCTAGGGACTCATGCAGATGACTATACACTGCTGTAATATAAATGTCATTATAACAGTAAAATCTAGTATTTTTTTTCTCAAACTTATAATTGCATTGCACCCTTAATTGCATCTCACTGTAGGTGTTTTGTGTGGTGATGTAGATATGGTCTACTAATTTGTGTTTGTATGTGTGTCAGTCTGATCTTCTCAGGTATGCGGTTGGGTGCAGATAGTCAGTTCAGTGACTTCCTGGATGGTTTAGGACCTGGTCAGCTGGTTGGTCGGCAGACACTGGCAACACCTGCCATGGGTCAGTGATGGCTGCAGTTGCCATTCCCATAGTCCTACATATTCAATGCAGAACTTAGACAAGAACTAAAATGGGCAAACTCTAGTAAGAAATGCCTGATAGCTGTACAATAGTGTGTCTAATATGGTTTGTATGTATGTTTGCATATCTCTGCTATACATACAGGTGATGTTCAGATCGGTTTGATGGATAAGAAAGGCCAGCTGGAGGTTGAAGTGATCAGGGCACGAGGCCTTACTTCCAAACCAAGCTCCAAATCCCTCCCAGGTAACACACACGCCTACACTACAACCTTGAAGACAGCGCTCCTGCTTGAGGCCTGAGGGTCCAACTCAAAACACAAACTCAAACTCCCCCCGCATGTTCTTTTGCCCTCATTCATTTTTCTATCTGTCCTCTCTCTTTCTCTTCTTGTGGTCACTCTTATCCCTCTGCACCCAGCTCCCTATGTCAAGGTGTACCTGCTGGATAACGGAACTTGTAAAGCCAAAAAGAAAACCAAGATTGCACGAAAGACCCTGGAGCCGCTCTATCAGCAGCACCTGCTCTTCGAAGAGAGTCCTCAGGGCAAGGTGCTTCAGGTAATACTCTGAGTGTTTGTAGGTGCAAAGGAGAGTTTACCTGCTAACACTTCAATCCAACCATTACTCACCCTGTAATAGGAGTGTCAATACATGATTTAAATGGACACTTACTTTGATTACTGTCATGCAGTACAGAAAGGCTTCAGGTATTCTGGTTTAACAGAATATTACTATAATATAATTATTTCTGTCTCAGAGCTGTAGATGTGAGACTTAAATTCAGATATAACTGCCAAGAGGATTTACTTAGATTTGAGACTTACTCTCAAAAGAACTGGGACTTGAAGGTAAAAATCATTTTAGTTTCGAGTTTTGACCAAGAAGACCTTATGCGAACTCACTTCTTGAATATTTGATTAGTAGACCTAGCCATTAAAAACTTAAAGTCTTTTCTTGAGAGGTGTGATACTTGATTTGGACTCTCAAATGACATGAAACTTTACCTCTGAAATTTGACCGAGTTAAGTTTTTTGAGATGAGTCTACCAATCATTAACAAAGCATTTAGTTGTTTTGAGGCCTTGAGTCTGGTCACATTGAAGCCTAAGAGCCCTCATGGCTTCCTTAATGTCTACAAAAATGATTTATGAATATACTGATTATTTGTTTGCCTTCCCCAGCTCGATGATTACTTGCTTACATTCAACTCATCTTTACCATTCTCTCCTCTAGGTAATAGTATGGGGCGACTATGGACGATTGGACCACAAATGCTTCATGGGTGTAGCACAGATCCTGTTGGAGGACCTGGACCTCTCAAGTACAGTCATTGGCTGGTACAAACTGTTTCCACCATCCTCATTGGTGGACCCTACATTAGCTCCGCTCACGCGGCTGGCGTCTCAGACGTCATTGGACAGCTCAGGACCGCCACCGGGCGTTCGCTCCTAGTGGCCGAATGGCGACTGCAAACCCCCTCAATAACCCTTAAATGACAAAATAATGGACCACAACTACTGGACCAGAACTGAGCAGAGGGCGAGAACTCGCCCCGAGGACAACGAGAAGCCCTCAGTCAACCAGTTAAAAGCCAGACAAAGCGACAGGGAATGAGAGAGAGAAAGAGAGAGAGGGAGAGACAGAACTAGCCAATCAAAGCTTAGCTGGAGTCTGACAATCATGTCTCACACCTTCCCTCTTCCTCCTCTGTATGCCTTTTTGTTGTCAAAGCTTTGCTTTCTTCGTTTTCTTCTCACAACTGCAGCAGTGGAGGTTTTGTCCAACATTCTTCACCTATCTCTGCTAATATCTTTATTTTTCCCCTCCTTATTTTGTTGCACAGCTCCTATCAGAGCACCCAATTAGAGTGGAATCCTCCACCTAGTAGCCCTCCAGCCAATCAGAGTAGAGCTTACAGCTAGGCCACAAGGATTAGTGGTTTAAAGAGTGTGTCAAAGTTAGTAAATAGCGAACTGAGGCAGCTTCGTGCAGCTCTGACAGAGGGTAGCTGTTGTCTCTGCCGGTGTTACCAGGGTAACAGTATCATAAATGAGCTTGAGAGGCAGGAATCTGGCACAGTCTGGCATGATCTAACCTCTTTAGATAAAGGGATCCTGCTTATGTGTGTGTGCAAATTTAAACTTGTTGACATGTAAGAAAGCAAGCACAATAGAAGCTTGACTCATTTAATCAGAGAGAAGCAAACAAAAGGTTTTTCTCTTTGTCTAAACAAAGAGAAGAGGAAAAAAAGAAGCTAAAATGACTATTTGCTTTATATTTTTTTCATTTGGAATCATTCTTTTCTGTCTTTGTTTTGCCCAGAGTTCAGAATGGTACCATAAGGTGCAGACTCCCTCTGTGTACGTGTATGTTTGGTTTTCGAGCAATGGTGTGCCAGAGGTCGATGACAAAGACCGAGTCACACTCGCCCGAACACCCTCTGCCCAACCCTCACCCCCATCCCCCGGTCTTTTCCCCTTCCTGACCCCCTCAAACTCCCCCTGTAGGAGGGAGCAGCATGACTCGGGGAAGCCCCGCCCCGGCCCCAAGCTGCATGCACGTTTCTTTTGTTCTATTTGTTTCGTTTTTTGTTTTGTTCTCTACTTTTTTGTAAAATAGAAGACGAGACAAATTAACGAACAATTCTCAAAAAATTTAAAAAAAAAACAAAAACAGAAAAAAGACTAGACAATGTGTGTTAGTTCCACATACTTTTAGGCCAGCTTGTATGTTGCATGTTCTTGTACAGTTTGCTCGTACTGAATATGAATACAAACCGAGAAAAGCCAAGCCATCCCCGCCCTCTAACAGGAGCGGACCAGTGGGAGGAATCAGCTCCACCCAGGCCACGCCTACCACTCCGGGTCTAAATATACATATTAGGAAGTCTCCAGAAAAAAATCGCTTTGTTTAAGGTTTTTGTTTTAGTTTTTTTTGTTTTCTGTTGTTTTTTTTTTCCTTTTTTTAACCCTTTGAACAACAGTGCTGTTCTGTAGTACTGAGCATACTCAAGCCCCTGACGTATCTGAGGGTGTAGGTGTCTAAACTGTAGTTTAACACAGTCGGGGCTAGAGACAGAGATAAAGAATGTGTGTATAACAGCTAAATGTATATGAAGTATCATTATGAGTTTGACAGAAATTATAAAGATATAGATATATAAATATAAAAAGAGTGTATCTGAATGCACAACCGTCACAAACACACATGCACACCTTGTACATACAAACCAGGACGAGTGGCTTGAACTTAAGTTATGAACGAACAAAACATTGCTGACACACTAACATTCCTGGTCTTGTTGAAGGGAATTTGCGTCTTGTGGATGTGCTCAAGCCGCTGAGCGGCATTGAGCCACAAGAGGGCGCTAATAGGCCTTTATTTTTGTCCCAGTTGCAGAAAACAAGCAGAACCAATTGGAACAATGTTTACTTTCTTCTCCTTAAATTCCCTTTCCGCTGTTTATTACTATTGGTTTGGACTGGACTTCTAAAGCCAATGAGAAATCGATTTTGCAGACATATTTTGCGGATGTTTCTGTTGAAACCCTTGGCGGTGTGGCCGACTGCCCTTTCCTTTGTCAGTATTACTCCAAGAATACTGATTGTTTACAGCCCATGGCTCCCCACTCCCAAACCACGATTTTAGACGAAAGACTAAGTATTCACTGCAACAGTTCTTGTTTGTATAACAGATGTGGCTCTACTGATGTGTATGTTTTATATTAAAGAGTTCATTTTTATTATTTACAAATAAAAGACTGTGTGGAAGAAGATCATGGCTTTTTCGAACTTAGTTGTCTCAAGTTTTTGTCAAGCAACACACACACACAGAAAGCTGAAACATAAGGTCAACCTTTTAGCATTATATAAAGATGCACTTCTCATATTCCAGACTTTTCTTGAAACCCCCAGAGTAAGAGAGTGATGAGAGCGAAGTTGTTGTGGAAAAAGGGGTTTGTAAAAACATAAAATCCATTCCAGCATAGTTCTATGTATGTGCTCTGTACATGAGATTAACCTGTAAGGGTGGCCAGATCCAATATTTTGTCACTGGGTCCCTTCTGACCCTTTTTGTGTATAGTAGGTTTGTTATTTCCTGAGACTCCAGCTTGTACCCAAACACTGACTTTATTATTTAAAAGATTACTCAACAGAAATTGAACTACAACTATGTGTTTTACCATACAACAGCTTTAGCTCAAACTGACCCTTGTCCTCATCTCAGGCTACTGTTGCCACCCAGTGGTGTAACTTGGGATGACTCATTTAAAAAAACAAAACAAACAAACAAACAAACAAAAAAACAGTATGTTGAAGTTTACAACATCTTGTGAAAACTTGTGAATACACATCTGTATTTTTCAGATATGTTTTCTGTAGATCAGAACAGAGCAGTGAGCACAGTTAACCCTCTCCAGCTTCAGCAGAGAGGGACATAAAAACAGAATGACTATAGTTTTGTTTTCTTTCATCTCCTGTTTTTATTTCTGGTATTTAACAGATACAAGGTCAATAGACCTCTGACAGACAAGCACATATGAACATATTGTAATTACTTCTTAGAGAGCAATATGCATTCATGTACATACAATTTGTAGAGTTATCATTAACTTCACATCTTTTATCTGGGACTACCAATTGAGTAAAGGCTCAACGAACCCCGGCAGAAATAAGAGGAAGGGCTTCATCTCCCTGTAGTTAAAAACAAATGCAAAACATAATATAAACACATTTTGTCATAAATAGTTGTTTTTTGTTGCAGTAAAAGAGCAGCAAAATAGTCACAGAACTTGATTTACCATCCTAAGGCAGTGATGGACATACAAATGTCTAATTTTAGTGGCTTACAGTCTTCTAAATTGTAGTAGAATCTTTTATTTCAAACTATCCAGTGCTGCAATCTGCTAGTACACTGGTTCCCGACCTTGAGTTAGCTGAGGCCTCACAGAAGGTCCCTTAAAGGACAAGGGCACATTAGAGACCTGGATTGAAGTTAGACCTATATTCACAGTGCCTTCACTCTCTGCTGAACAGCCCTGTGTAACGTCAGAAAAGTGCACTTAAAACAAACAATGGCCAAGCATCTGGCAACAGAGACATCCCAGCCAAAAAAAAGAGGGCATTCTAGGTCTCTGAAACCCTGGCTTTGTAGTATTTGTTGTACATTTCACATATCAGCGTTTTAATAATAGATAAAGTGATGAGGTTCAGAGTAAATTTAGGACTATATGAGCTAACTATCTACTTGGCAGCTGTCAGGCCATGCATCACCTCAAACCCCCTTTTGAAAAAAGTGTGTGAGATCACATAAGCTCACACTTTCAACCAGGTGATTTTATCAACTGTGGGACATTTTCTGATTGTGTTTTTGGCAACAAAACCTAAGACCAAGTTGCTGATGTTCCTCAGAATAAATATAGCCTACCTCAACTACAAAGACGTAAATTTAAACGTAGAAAATTTAAAACAAACATGAAATCTCAGTATTTGTGTGGTTTACAGAAACGTACATTGGGTTGGTAGAAAACGCTATATGTCTACAGACAACAGTGAAAACTTATGCACATTGTTAAACCGATAACGCCCAGATAAATAATTGCAGGAACAAGCTACAAAACATGGCAGGAGACTTCCTCTGTGATGCAACTCAATCCATCCTGACTTTATTGCGTTTACTATTTGGATTGCTTAAATAGTTATCACCTCTAAAAAATATCCATAAAATATAACACGTCGGTTTTCTCTGGGATCTCTGAAGGAAAAGGGACTGAAACACTTTGTTAGCAGAGCTGCTTGACTCTCCAGGCATTCCTACAGTTCTACATGTGAACGCAAAAGATACGTCTGAAGCTAGATGTCTCATTTTAACAATGAAAACAAAAGACGTAGTTTAATGACGAAGTGAAGAAGCGTGGGATCATATTCAGACCACAGGGACTCAAGCAGGATAGACGAGAGAGTGTATTAAAGTTTTATTTACGTCTAGTTCACTCACTCTCTGACAGGAAGTAAGGACCGGGCGGCACAGTGAAACGCAGCGTCAAATAAAATTCCGGATTCACCTGAGTCTGGTAGAAACGTTTGAGATAATGTTAGCACACGACTCAACAAAATATACGGCAAAAATGCATTCGTTTTAGATATAGCCTAAGCTAAGACCTATCCCATGGGATTCTTCAAATATTGACATTAATCATGCATCCAGAATCCAGTGATAAACTGCGCACTGTGGTTTTATGCACAGTGCTTACCTGCGCTTTATATCGGCCCTCACTGCAAACTGCCTGAGGCTTTGAGCTCAAACCACTGATCCAAACACAGCAGGCCAGAGGTGGGTCTTCTTCCAGCCATCCAGAGATTAGCAGTATAAAGATCCAAAATGTTTCATATGAGACAGAACGTGTATTTCTCAGTGTAAAAATCTTGTACCCCGCAGTGTTTATTAGTGAAATTGTATAAGTTTAAGAATACATAAAGACTGTAATAACATCGTAGCTTCATTTGCTTTAATATGCAATAGCGTGTATGTTGGAAGAGGTGAGAATTTATTACAGCATTCAAACAGTTTTTGCATTGGTCACAGAAAATTGATTTTAATTGCTCCATGACCTTTTTTATCGTTTAAAAGGTGAAAATGTCATTGTTGTGTCTACCACACTTGCAAACGCAAAAGTTAAATGTATAACGTTATTTTACAAAGTCAAAACTTAAATCATCCCCATATGGGAAAAAAACCCATCAGCTGCCATCCAGATAATATGGAGCACTAACAGACATCAACATGGGATGTTTAAACGTAGAAATATGCACAAAACATAAATAGAATAAACATAATTAAATGGATAAGAGCCACCACATGAAGTCTACCGTATTGAAGAGTCTACACACTCTCCATGTGGAGCAAAGCATTTTTTAGCTCTTCAGTGCCACCCTGTGGTGAGTTGCATGAACTGAATTAGGTTGTAAAACCAAAGGAAGCGCTGGATATCATTTCCATTCCTTCCCTCTCAGTTTTAGATATGACAGTAAAATAGAATGGAAAGTAAGACAATAAGGCATAAAAACTGATTATTAAATTATGAGAGTTGAAGATGTATAAAAAAACAGCCCTTTGTTTCAGAATTGAATGTTAATTATATATGTACAGCGCTGTCAGTGCTGTCTGTTGTTTTAAGTAAGTAAGGGTTCGTAAGGAAGGATTACAAGCATGAAGGCCTATCTCGAATAACGTTTTAATTATAGAAATGACCAATGATACGCTTTTAATATTGTTTCTATGATACTTCAAGTTCACTGTTTGGAAGCAAATAGAAACCAATGAACATTTACTAGGTTTTTCCTCAGTGGGCACTTAACGCTGAAAGCCTAATCGAATGTTAAAATTGATAGATGCCATGAGAAAGCTGGAAATCACAAAAGTTGTCATCCTTCATGTTAAAGTGATTTCGCAGTATGAGTGATCATCACAAGAAATTTTCAACAGTATGAAAAAGAAAGGAATGTAAATCTCTTCAAAGGACCAAATTTTAGTGAAATCCCTTGCGGGTCAAGGTTTCTCTCTGCAGGTGGAATGAAGTGTTCATACCTACCGGGTCCTTCAGACAGTAGGCTTCTTGTTCCTTTAATCTCGAGTCATTTAAAGGACTTACAAACTCTCCAGAACTGCGCAGAAATACAGAAATACATAAGGCCTAACTGCATCAATAGGATAATGGGATAATCTTTTAATCACGAGTTCATCTAGAGTTGAAACATCAGAGAATGTCAAGCAACAGAAATTACTCATTTATCATCCAATCTATATGATGATATGGGGGTATTGTGTTGGTTTAAACTGATGCCCCTATTAGCGAGCAAGTGCTGTCCGAGTAGTAAGATGATGAAATGATGATGAAAATCCTCTAAATCATTCTGGGAAATCCTGACATGAAAATGAGTCAAATAAAAGATATAATGTTCATACTGATGTTTCAAAATCATGGGAAAAGCATCAACCGTTTTTTTTCCTATGGAAATAGTCACATTGAAAAGAATTAAAATGTGAGCATTTGTGCCAGTGCAGTACTTACCTGCACTCAACCTCAGATCAAAACTCTGTCAGCTCTCCCCTGATCGAGACTTAAAATGAAGGGAGATTATGCGTTTGCTGTCAGAGCTCCCAAAGCCCGAACAGTCCGCCTGTCGAAATTCTTCTGGCTGCCTCAGCCTTCCTTTAAATCTCTACTCATTTCTTCTTCTAAATTTACATTTCTGTGCGCTTTTGTCTCAAATATTTCGTTATTTGATTGTTATGGCCTCTTTTTCATTTTTGTAGAGCACTTTGAACGCAAACGTTTACAGTTAACGTTTATAACCGTAACATGTTTCATACATATTAATGGAGTTATTTTATAATGTAAGCAGAGTAACCTTGTGTACTGTATTAGAGAATGAGTGATTAATAGGGAGACAGCAGCTACAGCAAATAGCAGCGTCTTTCGTTAAAGGGCAACAAGTGACAGATGCAAGGAAAGTTAAGTCCCATTCATCTTGTGTGAATTGTCATTCGTAAAAAACAAACAATAACAACATAACTTATGATTGATGACTTAGTATAATAATGTGAGCCGTCAGCCATCGCTCCACTTTGTCCCTAGAGATCCAGTCAATGAGCACAGAGGTTTAGGAGTCAGATGACAGTAGTGGAGAGGACTTGGCCGGTATACTCGCAGGCCTCCTTTCTGGTGAAGTGACGCCTCCGGTTAACAGGCAGACTGAAACAGAAGGATGCCATGTCAGATTAGATTTGTTATGTTCCCCCCTCGATGTTAATGGTTTGAAAGGCCCCCTGGTTTGACTGTGTGGCAGCGCTTCAGAGCCCATTAGAAAGTCGCTGCCAGTATTCCCCCGTCCGTCCGGCCCGCACCGCCCCTCACCGCCGCTTAATCTAATTAGATAGCCCGGTTCCTGTTT
>JAPZDY010000003.1:2813932-2831190 GCA_029783645.1 Ctenochaetus hawaiiensis | reverse complement strand
AATGCCCGTGTATCAAAAAGACTGTAGTTTGTATAGAAAACAGATCGACATCAAGGGTCTATTAAAATTCCAGTGTGGCATTCCTTCACAGCAGCATTTTGCCATTAAATCCTTTTCTCAACTCTGATTTCAGTCCTTTTTCTAGCTCTTTGCTCTTACATGGTCACAAGAATGTTATGTGGCCTTAACTTATCAACCTTAGTTCATTGCATTGTTGATGGTGATAGTTAATAGTGTTGGCTAAATGCACAGAATGTGCGATAAATGTGTAAACTTCTTGTTCAATTATGTGTATATCCATACTTGAAATTGCGTATAAATGTCCCTGCTTGTTCACTTTGTCAAATGGAACCACTTGCGCTGTGCTTAATCGTGGAGGGCTCTGAATGGCAGCAATGGGGGTTCGTCTGTCATCTAATCTTGTAAACGAGCTGATGGCCGTCCGTTCGGTTCCCTAATGAGATTACACATGCACTGCGGGTCCCACCACAGGTCATCATCACCGAGGCCATTCAAAGGCAATTATTGTTTTAAATGTTCCTCTCGTCACCATTTCAATGTGACTCTGCATGCTTCACTGAGGGGAGAAGCTTTAAGGCAGACTGAAGGAGCTGTTTTTCCTCTTCAGTTGACCTAAATGTTTTTAAACTCCTACTGTTTTACCTTCTTCAGGCAGCTGGGGTGTTCTGTTTTGGCTGTGAGAATGGGGAGCATGTGCATTTGTCTGTGGGGTGATTGGAGCTGGTAGGAGTATGATTGAAACGTAGGAGAGACGTCTTTAAAATACAGTGTACATGAATAAATTTGCACACACTTAAATTTTTGATCGTCATTATTATTACTAATAGGGTTATACTTTCAAACACTAACTCGTCTTTCTTAACCTTTTCTCAGCTATATAAAACAATCTCTTGTTTTACAGATTTTTTTAATTTATAATGTTGCGACAGAAATAAGAAATCATTAATGTAGGGGTTTAAAGGATTCGTATCTCTTGCCTCTCCTTCTTGTGTGTGTGTGTGTGTGTGTTTGTCAGCCAGCCTCTGTTTAGATCAGTGGGAAGTGGTAGTCCATCGGGACGGCCCTGTTCCTTTGTTCTGCTGCTGACAGTGGAGGACACAGAGTCAGTCTAAAGGGAGAAATTATGTCCCAGAGCAGTCTGGGAGAAGAGCAAATGCATACATACACACACACACGCACGCAAACTACTTCTCACATGCTACTCATGTGGGGCATGACCTCAATAAGAGCTACTGTTGTATTTGAAAAGCCCTTAACAACATGTGCCGACCACTTTTAAAAGCTGTAACAGTTAGGCCTAAGGTTCAAATAACAGATTGGTTCAGCCAAGTTGAAAACAGTTATCCTTTATAAATTTCATGTACACAGTATTGTTTATGTACAACTGTGTGAATGTCTCCATATGAATGGTGTTTCAGCATCTGAAAATCCTGGATTTTTTTTTCTGATGCAAACTGAAATGTAAATAAGTTTTTACTGATTTTTTTTATTTGTGAAAACTCCTCCTGACCAGATTTTTTCTTCTCTGTCACAACAGGTAAGGAGGAGCCGACCACCTACACCTGCACTACATGTAAGCAGTCATACGGCAGCGCCTGGTTCTTGCTGCAGCATGCTCAGAATACCCACGGCTTCCGTATTTACCTGGAAGGTGAACACGGCAGCCCTCTGACCCCACGCATGGGTGGGCCTTCCTCTCTGGGTGGGGGTGCAGACTGCCCTTCTCAGCCTCCTCTTCATGGCCTCCATCTGCCTCCTGATGCAAGCCCCTTCAACCTCCTTCGCATCCCTGGCTCGGGCTCAGGTGGAAGGGACAGTGTTGGAGCAGGAGGAATTGGTGCTGGTGGTGCTGTTGGTGGGGGCCATCATCAGCGTTTCCCTCCCACGCCACCTCTCTTCAGCCCCCCTCCAAGAAACCACCTGGACCCCCACCACCTGAGTCCTGAAGAGCTGGCGCTGGCAGCCCACCACCCGAGTGCCTTTGACAGGGTGCTGCGCCTCAATCCTCCTCTGCCCCTAGACCCCCCTCCAACAATGGACTTCTCACGGCGGCTACGGGAGCTAGCGGGCAACACCTCAGGATCCACTCCCCCGCTATCCCCCAGCCGGCCAAGCCCCATGCAGCGCTTGCTTCAGCCATTTCAGACAGGGGGAGGAGGCGGAAGCGCTGGAGGTGCAGGGGGCAGCAAACCTCCATATCTTGCTACCCCACCCCCTCTTCCAGGCTCCATGCAGTCACCTGTGGGATCTCAGACCACTCCTACTACCCCGCTTCCCTCAACAGGAGCAACACCCTCATCCACGACTCCTTTAAAATCAAAGTGTTGTGAGTTTTGTGGCAAGGCCTTCAAGTTTCAGAGTAATCTAATAGTCCACAGGCGCAGCCACACGGGTGAGAAGCCCTACAAATGTCACCTGTGTGATCATGCTTGCACACAGGCTAGCAAACTAAAACGCCACATGAAGACACACATGCACAAATCCTCCTCCCCAAACACAGGCAAGTCAGAAGATGGGCTGTCAACAGCTTCCTCTCCAGAGCCTGGTACCAGTGAGCACATGGGCAGTGCAAGCAATGCCCTCAAGTCAGTCGTGGCCAAGCTGAAAAGTGAGAATGATCGCATGCTACGTGAGAATGGAGAGGCGGAGGAAGAGGATGATGAGGAAGAAGAAGAAGAGGAGGAGGAGGAAGAAGAGGAGGAGGAGGAGGAAGAAGAGGGAGAGGAGGAAGAAGAGCAGAACGGAGAGAGGACAGCCAGAAGAAACAACAACAGCTATCACTTTGGTTTGAACCTTGAAGCAGCACGTCAGCATGAAAACAACAGTGGTATAGGTAGCCGACTGGGAGCAGTTGCTGATGAGGGGTCTATCCCTCGCTCACTGCCTGAGGTGATGCAGGGGATGGGTCTGGCTGCTAGCATGCAGCACTTCAGTGAAGCCCTCAATGCACACAAGCGAAATGCCATGGCCCAGGAGAATCACCTGCATCATCACCTCAACCGAGACCATCACCACAACCGTGATATGTGTGATGGGGACTCTGTGTTGGAAACAGACCGAGGAGAGGAGGGCTCTGTCTCAACTGTCAATGGGCGTGGAGCATCCCCGAATGAATCTGCCTCTGTTGGCCTCTCTAAGAAACTGATTCTGGGTAGCCCCAGTCCACTCAGTCCCTTCTCCAAACGCATCAAGCTGGAAAAAGAATTTGATCTGCCCACTCCCACAATCCCTAACACAGAGAACGTCTACTCCCAGTGGCTGGCTGGCTATGCTGCCTCCCGACAACTCAAGGATCCTTTTCTGAACTTTGGGGATTCCAGACAATCGCCCTTTGCTTCTTCCTCTGAGCATTCTTCAGAGAATGGCAGTTTGCGTTTCTCAACCCCTCCGGGGGAACTAGATGGTGGGATGTCAGGTCGCAGTGGCACAGGTAGTGGGGGAAGTACACCACACCTCGGGGGTCCTGGGAGGCCCAGCTCCAAGGACGGCCGCAGGAGTGATACTTGTGAGTTTTGCGGCAAGGTGTTCAAGAACTGCAGTAACCTGACAGTGCACCGGCGCAGCCACACAGGGGAGAGACCATACAAGTGTGAGCTGTGCAACTATGCTTGTGCCCAGAGCTCCAAACTTACTCGCCACATGAAGACCCACGGTCAGATTGGCAAAGACGTGTACAAGTGTGAAATTTGTCAGATGCCCTTCAGTGTCTACAGCACCTTGGAGAAACACATGAAAAAATGGCACAGTGACCGTCCATTGAGTACCGAAATTAAGTCAGAGTAGAAGGCCGAACTATGGGACCTTTTCCCCCGCAGCTATGTCCGCAGTTAGTCCCCTGTTTATTCCCACTCCCTTGTAGATTTGCCCCAACCCCAACACTCAACTTTTGCCATTCTGGCAGAAGCTTAAGACCATGTGCTCTGCACCAGCACACCCCGTTTCCATTACCCATTGAATGCATGATCTGTATCGGGGCAATACTCTTGCATTGACGCAAAACTTCGAGCCTTTCTCTTGTGCAATAATTTACATGTTGTGTACTATTTTCTTTTTTGAGTTTTCCTTTTCCATTTTTAAGAATTAGTCAGCATGCATAGTATGTTTTTGCTAATCAAAAAGAAAAGAACTTGTCCCTGGTTGGTTAGTTGTTGAGTAAATGTGTTGCTGTTTTTCTCTTGTTCTGTTTTTTCTTTTTTATTCTTCAAAAAGAGAAAAGACAAGAAAGATACACCATGCTGCATACATTCTGTAACACATATCATGTACAGTTTTGAGTTGTAACATGGAAAGGGAACAGTCTTTGATTTGATCCTCTTCTTACAACCCTGGAAATGCACTTATCCTGATCTTTCTAAAAGACGCCATGTTCACACAGGGTTAAAAAAAATCACATCATTGGCTTGATGACTAAAATGAAAGTATTGACAGCCTTCAAATTTCTTTCAAAAAGACAAGGGTGTGCTAAGAATTCAATCTGTACTATCATTTGGTAGAAAAAGTAAGAGTGCCTTTGATATCTCAAGACTGCATTGGCCATAATCTTATCTGGAATAAGTTAGGGGTCACATTAGATAAAGCTAGAAGGTATAAGCCACCCAGGGAAGGTCCTTGCATCAAGCACCTGACTGCTCAAATGGACTGTGACAACTCATGATGAAAGATCAGAGAGTTCTTGTTAATCATCATTTAGCTACCTATTACATGTTCAATAGGCTATCTTTAATATGTGGATTTCATGGCAAGCATGGTACAAGCAGTATTGTGTATATCTGAATTATTTGTAGTTTTGTTTCTGGTAAGGAGGTACTTTTGAGATAAAGGTAATCTGTAATGTACAATCCTGAACTTGAGGGATACAGTGCATGGCTGAGAGGTGTCATGCATCTGCGGTAGCACAAAACCTACAACGCTGCTTTGATATGTCAGTGTGTGGAACAATGCATAAAGTAATATATGAGCTCCAAGTGATGCTAACTTTATTTGAGAGCATTGAAATTACTACAAGCTAGACAGACAGAGAGCTACACAGAACTGGAAGCTACGTATGTATTATGGGGATTAGAGGCAATCTCTTTCACTTTACACTTCTAATATCAAAACAGGGTCATTTAGTATGAATTGCAGGAGAAAAAAAAAGAGAATTGCATAAAATATCTGTACTCCAGGGCTCTTAAAAAGAGTAAAATGCGATAATTTGAATCAGTATGCATAGGCTAATGCAGGGCACATTTTTTGTTTGCTGTTGCTTTTTTAACCCAAAAGGGTGTTTTTTTTTCTTCGTTGAGTTTTATTCAAGCTGTTCATGGTATAGCACTTGTCACTGAGAGTAAGTATCAACATCTCTCTTGCATTTTCCCACACTGATGCAATGTTGGTACATGTGTTGAGTCTAAAAGCTAGATTGTCATTTATAGGACATGAAGTGCACTGTTTCAATTTTCCCAGTTTACAATTTTACACTAAAGGGGTAAACGTTGTTGAAATGCTGTCAGCTGACGAGGGTCCATTGTTAAAAGCAGTAAAAGATGAGACACATAATCTTTTGCCAGCAACTCCAGCCTCATGAACCTTGACCTTTGTACTCTTGCTGTTTCACCTTTGACCATTTGTCAATTTGTTACCCCCGAGAAACCCCAGTGCAAGGCCTGGGCAGAAAAATTCACTCTGTCGGCAAGGTCTGTATATTAAAAGGTTTGATGGAAGTTACACAAATTACCAGTGTTCCTACATGGTCGCAAAATGGATCAGCTTTCACTGGTCATAGCAGCACCAGACATTTACATTTTTAAAGAGCTATATCGTAACTTAATTGTCATCTACACCCGAAAAATGTACAAACCTTGCCGTCTAGACAACTCAAAACTTGTTGCTCACACTGCAAGAATCGGTTTTTGTATAAATCTTCCTTTAATTATATATAAGAAAATAAAGGTTTTTTGCAAATAACACTCCACTATCTTTAAGGGGAAACTGTATTTAAGTTTTGTTGTCGTTTCTCTTTTCCTCAACGTCTTGGTGGTGTTCAAAACTCCGATCACAGTATATATGAAATGATAAAAAAAGACAAAAAAACAAAACAAAACAAAAAAAAAATCTGTGATGGTTTTGTATTTTTATTTTGCCTTGGCTCTTCACAGCTCTTCAGGTTGAAATACAATTTGCATTGGGAAAGGATTAAGATTATATATGAATATATAATAAAGAAGTTAAAATATAGGAAAATGCACACTCATGTCAATTCCTATGCTTAAACACATTTATGGTCTACTTTTTCTGTATTTCTAGAATTGTATTTGAATTCAATGTTCACTTAGAGTAGGCACTATAGTATTTATATTGAGGCTCGTATTTTTAACTGTTGCTTGTTCTCTCTAAAGGTATTTACCATACCTTTTTTTGGTAGTGGAAAAAAAATCCCAAGCTGCCACGGTATATTTTTTTAATTTGGCAGGATAATATAGTGCGAATTATTTGTATGTTTAAAGAAATAAAAGGAAAAACCCCATAAAAAAGCAGCTAAAGTATGTGGCATTGGGAGGCGTCTCAGGCCATCAGATGGCCGCCGCTCTGTTTCCTGTCCACAGAGGTGGTTGTACATATCTTCTTTGGTTTTTGGTTCGGACCTCCTTCCCCCCTGCTGCCAATCTTGTATGCAGTAATGCAAGCTGACGTCGGCCTGTTCTGTTGTGTGCTTCTGTCTCTCTCACTCCTCCCACCTGACTACATTCCAACATCAAGAAGAGAGGAAAAATAAAAAGAAAAAAAAACTTCATATGCAGTACATGGATTACGAAAAAAAAGCGTCAAAATAAATACATTTAAAAGAAATTAAATGTTTTGCAGTTTTTTTTTTCATTGCCAAATACTAAATGGTGCTTTACATTTAGATTGGGTACTTTCATATGCAAAGCATATTTAACAATGACCCGGGGGACGTGGAGAAGCCTGCTTGAGTTAAGACTTTTTTGTAAATGGCAATGCGGAATATTTTGTTATCAGCCTTTTCTATTCCTATTCTGAGAGCTGTTTGTTGTAACTTGAACTTGAACTTTATCTTTTACTATGGGAGTTACTATTTATTATTACATATATGCTCTGTTCAAAACAGAGACATGGAATGGATCTTTATTTTTGGTTTCTTTTTTATTTTAATTTTTAATTTTGGTTATTATATAATTTTGATTTTTTTTTTTCTTTTGTAATGGTGGCCGATGGTCATTGGACAAACCTAGCTCTTTAATTTCTGTTGTACTTGTTTGGGGTCTCTGTTCAGTTGTATTGGGAAAACCACTGTCTGTGTTTTCTGGCAGATGTCTGCATAATCCTGTTCACACACCCATTTTGTCCCTTTATCGAAAAACAATTAATAATAAAAAAAAATGAAAGTATAACAGCACTTGTCGCTTATCTCCAGTGTGTTGTCAAGTTAACTCAAGGTGTGTGTATGAGTATGTGTGTGTTTATAAAGGCCCAATGGTATCTTTCACAGACAACTGCACAGCTGCTGACGTCACCTTCTTATTCTTATCATAACACTTTTCTACTACATGTTTCTTTGGAAATATTTATTTCTAACAAATGGCTTCAAATGGTTGACTTTTCACAAGCCAGCAAATACAAACAAACGTAGTTTAGAGGGCATAGCCCCCTACACACACAATTGTCTAGTGTGTATGTGCGTGTGTGTCTTTGTGTGTTTTTAGTGTCAGTGGTGACCTGCACAGGGCGTTTTCTTAACATGCTTTCTCTAATGAGGCGTCAGTGTCTCACACTGTTGCTTGAACTCAGTGAACTCAGTCCTCCACCCCCAGCCTCACCCTAGCCTTTGGCCTTGTACTGTATGTACTTTATGACTTTTGTGTGGTGTGTATATCTGTGTGTGTGTGTGTGTGTGTGTGGGAGGGGGAGAGCAGTTACTGTCTTGCCCAGGAGCAGTGGAAAGGCTGAACAGGTGGATACTCAAGTGCAATAAATTTTCTAAAACTCGTGACACGTGTGTGTCTGTAGTGTCATCCTGCCTGTTGGTCCAGGTTTTAGCACCTATATGTGTGTCTTTGTGCGCTTGTGTATATGTGCATCACCTTTTCTACACTCAGTTTGTATGCTATCTTGGAACACATATGTTTACTATGCATGTCACTCCTCAAAGTACAGTGGCTGTTACTGATAAAAACAGTTCCATATGATATGACTTTCACACACGCACTTACACAAACACACACACACACTCACACACACTCATATATTCATATATATATATATATATATATATATGTATATATATACTGCTCCTCACACAGAGTGTACTTAAGTAAATATCATTATGTCCCTCTGTTTACTCAGTAGTCACAAAGCCTCATAAAGCTGTCAGGATCAATCAGCACTATGTCCTTCCACCACCGCACCCTTCTGGTCAGCTCTCTCACACATACACTCAGAGAGCTTCAGTACACCTGCCACAGGGCTGAAATACAGGATTTAATAGTGTGGATGTAATTTATTATGAAGACACAATCATTAAACAGGGATATGAACCATCTTAATTTAAATTAAAATATAAAGAAACAAAGAGAAATCTAAAACTACAAAAGTACACAACATTTTGTACTAGACATTCAAATTAAATAATGCAGCATTTTTGTTTGTTTGTTTGGTTTGGTTTGTTTGTTTTTTTTGCCACAGTTTTTGCAGAGTTATCTTAATGCTAAATTTGAAAACTATGCCTAAGGTTGAATTATTGTTCATGAAGAGAGATGAAGAGTCTCTGTTGAATTCCTTTCTAGTCATACCACATATTAATTGATGCCCCTAATCATAAATATTTTGTAAAATACAAAAACACAAACTATACAGCATGTACAGCCTTTTACAGGAAACCATCAAAGGAAAACTTTGTGTGTCTAAGTGTTTTTCAGTTTTTTTTTAAACAGAGCTGCTAAACATTTTAAAATATGTTGCTAAATTGAACTTAGGCTCCTTGTAGCCCGGTTATTATTATGACTAAATTGTAGCCATACATTTTTGGGAAATGTCTTAAAGATAGGTATGGTTTAGGCATCCTGAAGAAAGCTGGTCATAATAGACATCAAACTTGTTGGTATGAGAGACGTGGAGTTTGCTTTAACTTAATTGCCACCAGGAGTTTCACCCCAGATTTTTTATTTTCATTTCGAGTTGGTTTGGATACACGATGAAGATGCCAAAGGCAAGAAAATACACATTTGAGCTTAACATCCACAATGAAGAGCAGGTTAGTTGACTGGACAAAGCAGCTCCTAAAGGAAACGAAGAGAGATTGCCTTTTTTAAAATACGCTGTTTTTTGAAAGCAGGAACTGTGACTTGGTGGTGACTCCACCTCCTCATCCAGATCGGAAACATTTTGTACACCCAGAGATGCACAGAGACCTCTTCAAATGTACAATTGCATATATTAACACAATCCATAACTTGTGATGAGTCATTTTCTCATTGCTCAATACTGCCATTTTTGCAAGTGGCAGTTAAAGATTAAAACAGTCAGTCTAACTTACATGTGAAGAACTTTTGAATGCAAAGAGATTATGTGAAATAAAAGAACCAACCTATGTTCGGTATGTTTACTTTGTGACACAGTACAGACATGCATGATTGGAAGAGGAGCCGGTTTCTAGATGTGGAGGTTGGAGTAAAACTTTCCTCTGCAACAGCTGAGATGCAGTGAACCCACGAGAAGATTTTGCAGACTTTGGTTAAACAGGGAAGCTGCCAAAGGGTTGCACTATTTGATTGTGAAGTAGGATGTTTATAAAGAAGAGCCAAGAACTCTGAAATTTCCCTGCAAAAATAAAAGTAACAAAAGGTGACAAAGAACTTGTGTAACTCGACTTTGAAAATTTGATTTTCATTTAAGTGACTTAGTCTGCCCAGTTCACTTGTTGCGCCAAGAGCCGCAGGCATGGAGAAGAATCTGTGTTGTGAGAGGTTCAGGTGTGTTGGACATTTGGTGGACTCTAAGACTTTATTTCCCACCTTAAGAGCCATAAGTGGCAGCAGTTTCCTCTTTACTCCCTGGTAAACAATGTGACTAGCCACCAGCAGCACCGCCTGGGCAAATGAAACAAATCAGTAGCATATTTTTCACTTCCTCTTTCTTACTCTCTCTCTCTATCTTTGCCTTTCTCTCTCTCTCTCTCTCTGTTTCTGTGATAAATTCATTGTGTTATAAACCCGTGAAGCATTCAGGCCTTTTCTGCTTTACAGGGGCTCTCCTGTGCTGGTTTATGTGAAAAGCATAATACATTTGTCACCGTTATAAAATCTATACAACCATGACCTGCAGACCCCCATAAACTCCCATGGATTTGTCTTTGGCCTGCAGGGTTTTAACAATAAAAGATTTCTCCAAAGAGAAAGCATGTTTTCAAACTGCTTTTGTCACTGTATGGCCTTGACACAACAATGTTCCAATACAATCCAGATAAAGGAAAGGAATGTATGTGTGTGCCAGTGTGTGTGTTTTGTCTGTCTTTCTTCCTATTGAGTATACTTTGGTATCTGTGTACATACTGTGCTATGCCAGAGAAGAGCATTTTGTCTTGGTCAGCTGCTGTCTGCTATACTTAGGAGGAGCACTTCTATACATATTGAGTGATTAATACATGCTGACCGCCGTCTATAGGAACTGGGTGAAAAGTAAATGCCTCTTACCGTAATGGACAGTCATTGAACATTACTTAGCACATATAATGGCCACAAGGCCAAGCACGTAAAAAAAAATTCAACCAAAGCCAGTAAAGGAATAATGCATAGACACTGACTGCCTTTGACCACAATACATTTAAGGCCCCTGTGTAGGAACTGTTGTGTAAGACACTGACTCCAAGGGCAAGTCAACCCCAAGATCAAAAACCCATATTTTTACTCTGCTATTTATCTATCTAGCTTGTTTTGGAGTAAGTTGCTGAGCTTTGGAGACATTGGCTGTAGGGATGTTTGCGTTTTCTTAAATATGATGGAAATCAGTGACACTTATCATGCTCAAAGCACCAAATGAATACATTTGAAAGCTCAATAGCAGTGTGTAGGGACTGGAGAAACTGTTTTCCTTCTACCAAACTACACCCGCTCAGCTACCCACCCACCTGTATCACCAGGCAGAAGCAAACTTGCTCCTCTTACCTACTCATGGCCAAGGGGCACAAGCCCCTCACAGTACCAGATGAAAACTTCAGTGGAAATTTCGTCAGCTGAGCTGTAATGTTAGCTAGCTAAGTGGTACTGTGGGAGCAAGCGTGCGTCTGTGTGTGGTAATACGCTAGGCAAGTGTGGTTCAGTAGATTAGAACAAAGTTTCTACATAATAAATAGGCAACAAGACCACTAAATGCATAATTGGTCAAATCATAAAGATATATAAAAAAGGAATAAATAAATATGCAGTTCTTTAAACCTGTGCAGAGTTAATTCAGGTACACTTTTTGTTTAACTAAGTCACTTTTTGTACTCTTGCTATCATTTTTGTAGATTAAGATAACACTCACCAGAGATCTAGGAGCTGTGCAACATTGCCACAATGAAACTTTGATGAGACTGACTGTAAACAAGCCAACAGTTAAGCCTAATTATCTAAAACTAGCAACAAATTTTATTTTTTCAGCTCAAAGTTGGAAAGTAAACTGTTTATGAACTGCTGTTTATGAATGTCAGTTTGGACACAAAATAAACATTTTCCTTTGTATTTCCCTCCAAATAAAACCTTTTGGCCTTTCATCCACACACAAACACGGTTTAAGGTCCCTGTACAAGGATTTCTTTTTAAAAACTTCAGCTGAGGTGAAGATATTCAGAAACTACTGCAGAGGTTTTGTTCTGTAACAACAGATTGTGCAGCCTTATCTTGCATTTTTCGAGTCGGAGTGTTCACTGTTATCTTCCTTGTTTACATTAGCCGTTATAGTGCTGGTGCTAACGTTGCTAGCAGGACTTGTGACATGTTTACAAATACATTAACAATAACTCTTTCACTTTATTGAGAAACAAAGACATCAAAATGTGCTTCGGAAGCCGACAAATGGTCTAACAATCACACAACATAGTCCCTGCCACCAAAGTTCATGGTTTTAAGTTTCACCTGATTAAACATTTAGTTGCAGTTAGCTTACTGGTAATGGCTTTTCTTCTAGTTTCTGATTGGCCAGTATGACTTTTGAGTTAGGTTTTTATCACCACCTGTTGGTTTTCTATGCTCATGACAGTAATTAACAGTAATTGACAGTAATTGATAGTAAGTTTTGTTTTTGTGCTTTTATTTGGACAGAAATTTAAAACATGATTTTTTTTGGGGGGGGGATCCAAGATGGAAAATCCCATTTTAATAACAAATACCCATGTATGTGTGGACTAGGCCAAAGTCTTGCCAACTGAGAATTACAACTAAAACCAGTCCTGCATCAAAAAAATGGCATTGGTGCCATTGGTGGGTCTTTGTCATTTTACCTAGCAGCCTTTAAAAATGAATAAAACAAATGTATTTTTCTTAGTCAACACCATTATGAAACTGTTAAAAGACAGCCAACACTGTGTATATATAACACCTCAGTCACAGATATGTAAATAAACTTTTCACACAATACTGCAGCAAAAATAAACTGTGTAGAAATGTGACAGAAAAGGATCAAATACCAAAGCTATCATAAAAGCGCTGATTAACAAAACTAAGCCACAGGTGTGACAAATATTTTTAAGCTTTAAAGCACCTCCAACACAAATCTATAGCAGGCCGAGCTGCTGTTAAAACACTGATGACAGGGAGTTCACTCAGGCAAACTATTAATGTGAGTTTTGTTTTGATAAGTATTGATTTCACTAAAGGAACCTGGTGCTTGAAACTGTTAAAGTACTGCCAATTTTATAAATCCTTCAAAAACACCGAAGGTTGCATTGTAATTTACGATTGTATTTTCTAAAAGAGTTGTTAAGACTATTCAAAGAACAGACTGCAAACCTTTCTTTGAGGAAATTATTTAATGTTATGTTGAGCTTCAAAAACATTTTCCTGCTGTCAGTGCTTTGATTATTCTTTCTGCTTTAGTTTTTTTTTTTCAAAGGTGAAAAAGATTTTTTAAAAAGTTGAATATATTCAGTTTTTATTAAGCAGTTTTTAATTTGAAGTCAAATCCACCCTCACTCTGGCTCAGTCAGTACTCACTCTAATAATATTGTCACAAGTCACCAGTGCTATTTAACTCAGTATTAAGAGTAGCAGTCATACAACCCCCCACCCCACACAAGTACACACACACACACACACGCTCACAAAGCTAAGCCGAGGCATAAGAGGTCAAAGTCTATTGATAGACCATCAGTGCAGGAATGCAAGGTGTAGAAAAGGCAAATCAAACAAAGCTATGGCAGGTGTGATTTTTGTCCATGTGTCTGTGTGACACATGTTTCTCTTGCGTCCTGTTCCAACCTTACCATATTTATGTTGTGTCATATCTTAAAAACTAAATACGTGGAGGGTTTTGTAACAGAGAATGTCAGGGTTGAGGAAGCAGGGGGAAGGGTGGGCTGTCTGGCTCTGTGCAGGGTCAGAAGGTCAGAGGGTAGGCTTAGACTAAGAAAAGAAAGCGTCCCCCCTCCCTTTTCTTCTCTTTTCACTCTCTCACTCCTCTGCGAACTCCGTCTGAAGTTCAAATTCATTGTCAAAGTGAAAGTGAATGAATGAGAGAAGGAGGGATTGAATGACTGTGGGCAGGGTGATGCGTATATGTGTGTGGATTTCAATAGATGAAAAGCATTTCTCACAGTGTTATTTAAGTCTTCACACTTGAAATGTGATCTCTAAGCAATCTTTAAGCTTTAAATGATATAAACTCAATTATTTTTTGAGCTAGTGCTGTAAGTGCTGTACAGGTTTTAAACTCATTAATAAAGCTCCACTGAAGTAAAGATAGAAAAATCTTCAAATAAATATCAGAAAATTAAATAAATTTCTCCATCATGCCATTAACTTAGCAATTGTTTCATACATGATCTAATGACCCAAATCATTTGCACATTATGTATATGACCTCCTGCTATAATTATACAAATATGAGGCACCAAGGACAGTGTTTTTGGTAATTCTCCCTGGCTTCAAGAGAAAAAAAAAGAAGTTATCAAACTAAGTATTGCCTGATAATCTGCTTTTTTTAAATTGTAGTTAAAAATATCACACTCATCAAGCTCACAACATGATGTACTGTGTTATACCATCCTCCCTGACTGCGTTCTCATCCTCTGACCTCATAGTGCAGCGATGGCAGACGGCTCTTAGGGCAATACCGTGCCTGGATCCTCCAGGGCCAAGAAGGTCATCTCTCTGATCTCTGACCCCAGAAGGAGGCCTCTTGGCCTGGCTGGGCCAAAGGAAAATCCCTTGGGCCTGAGCTGGATAAAAGGATGTCCAGGAAAGACATAGATTATCAGTGTGCATGTGTGAGGGTATGTGTGAGTGAGTGAGTGAGTGAGTGTGTATGCTTGTGTTCATGCATGTGTGTGTGTACGTGTGAGAGTGTGACAACATGCCCTGGAGACTCATGCCTATCTTGGGTAACCAAGATCATGACACACACACACACACACATATGAATAAGGGTTATGGAGGTTAATTGCAGAAACACAGATGAGGGGGTTGGGTCACCTTTGCTAAAGTGGTGTGTATGTGCATGTGTGCGTGTGTGTGAGAGTGTGTGTGTGAGGAAGAGAAAGCTGGGACACTGCGTAAACTCAAAATGTACTGTTCCGTGTGTTTGAGAAACACACACACACGCATAAGGGGACATGGTGCGATAGACTGTTATGTCTGGAACCAATATGGATATGTTACTGTGACCCTTCTGCATTTCTACAGCTTAAAACACACACACACACACACACACACACACACACACAAATTCACACACTATGCTTCCATCCTCTCTTCAAATCTCTTCCCCTCCTTTACCTTTTGTGTGTTCTTATGCGTGTATTAGTATGTGTGTGTGTGTGTGTGTGTATGTGTGTGTGAAAGGTCAAAGGTCAACCTGCGGGTTTTAGGCTTGGGTTTCACATGAGTGAACTCCTTTGTTGCTCGCTGCAGGGGGAAGACTATACTTGTGTGAATGCGAGTGTTTGTGCGTACGCGGTGAAGAATCAGTGTGTTTGGTATGTTGTGTCTTGTTCATATTCACGGTGAACACAGACGGACCCGCAGCCCAGGTTTTGATGTCTGCTCAATGCGGTGTGATCACACAGAAGAGCGTCACACACAATAGATTTGGATTTTTCTTTTCATAGCGTCAACAGAAGGGAGTCAGTCGGTAAAAATACTGGAGTGAAACCGGCCTCATCCTGCTTTCAGGAGCCGCTGCGTCTCTTGAAAGAATTTAATTAGTCTGGCTTTCCACAATTGTTCAAAAGCTGTTTGAGAGTGTTATTCAACGTGTATTCAAAGGATATCAGTACATTTGTTTTTCAGAGTATAACAATAACCAAATTTAAGACAAATTGCCTCTTATGAGCTATTTGTATGAGCAATATCAATTAAACCCTAAAGTTAACCATTCATTTTTTGATTTTTAAAGCTATTACTTCATGCCAGTACTTCACCTTAGGATCAATCACTGAGGTAGGTCGGTATGAATCTGAGGGGTCATCAGATGATTAAAGTGATAATAGAAATTATGAAACTACAATACTTCTTAAAGTCTCCCTGACCTCTAAAAATCCTTGGAGTTCACCAATCTGACAAAGTCTGCAGAAGAGTAAATGATGGCTTAAAAACAAAAAAATTACTGCTGCTATCAGGCAGGTTAGATACTTCACCATTTTTCATGAAGCACAGGGGTGAGGAGGACAGAGGATCGATTTTGGATATTTTATGAAATTGGCAGTGTCAAATACTAGTTGGATAAATATAAGTCAGCAAAGTGAGCAGTTATGAAAAGCTCATAGTTTGTTTTAAAGAGTGTTACATGAGTGCTGTTGTAATCATCCATTTTTTCAAGCTTTGCATAAAGTAGCAGCAAAGCTCCAGTTAGTGTGACTGCAAAGAAAACAGCATTTATGCATTACAACAGCATGTTGTTAATTCATAATAGTGTTAATTAACACCCTGCAAGTTAAAGTGCTGCTTCATGTGCTCACACACGTGCTTTTAAACAGAGGCTTTGTATATTTTCAGAGAATGATCGAAGGGATGAGGAGGAAAGAATCAGAAACAAGCAGCAAGAGTCAGAAAAAGTTCAAACTAATTTAAACTTCTTTACATATTTATTCAGATGAGTATTTGTTCTGTGTAACAACCAAGCTGCTTAAATAACAAAAAACATAAGATTGACATCTATGAATTATTCAACTGTCAATTAAAAAAAAAAAGAATTATGTGGTGTTATATTCCAAACATTGATCTGGAACAATGATCAGTGTTTTCTCTCTTGGCTCCTGCGGCTGAGATTGAACGGCTGCGGTGATGAAGATTTAACTCAACTTTTTTTTTTAAGCACCACTTCTGTTCTGTTCACAACTTTTTCCCACATGCCATTACTTATGTTACTAGGTTCAAGCGGACATAGTTTTTAAAGTCATAAAGTTTGGAAATCCCTTCTTAACAGAGAATATTGCTTATGCTTCTAATCATACAGTTTTCATAGAAGTGACATCAAAGTTCAGATGTCAACACACGTCACCTCAAACCAGTCAGGTCCTGTTCACTTTCTGTTCTAGTAGCTTTTAACAGGCCAGGTAGTAAAGTTATTGTCCTCAGTGTTGCTCCTGCTGTAGACTGAGTATGCTGCTGAGAAATTAGGCTAAAATGCCTTTTAAAACTGTAAATCTACTGACCCTGATGGCAAGACGACTAAAGTTAGTTGTAAGTGTTGGCTGGAGGCCTTAAAGTAGTACATTCTCACTTTTCTTTTTTCACTTAAGTAGTGTATTTGTCTTCTCAACAAGCTCTATTTTTGATTACAGGTGCAGGGTGAACCTGATGAGGTGGCTTTTTCTCTTTCTGGGCCATTGAGGAGAGACAAAGAAAGAGAGAGAGGGTGAGACAGGGAACAGAAAAAGACACTGAGAGAGAGACAGAGAGAGAGAGAGAGAGACAGAGAGATACGTACTGTAACAAAAAGGTCAGTCTCATTAAATCAATTAGACATCTTAAGTCACGCATCCTAACATAGAAAGTTTGACAGTGAACACAAATGCAAAAAGCTATGGGATTTGAGTGGGATAAATT
>JAPZDY010000003.1:2787056-2804025 GCA_029783645.1 Ctenochaetus hawaiiensis | reverse complement strand
GTGTCACTGACATTAAATCCACAAACAAAAAAATGCAATAATTGTGTATATTAGAAATATTAATTATGTATATTATTAGAAAAATGAAACAAATACAATAAAGTGTAATTAAAGTTCTACAAACTGCTAGTGCAGCGAGATATAATCGATCACAGCACTTGACAGCAGTACGCTAATAAACCAGACTGCAACTCAGATCTAAGATATGTAGTCTTATATTCTTTTGAAACAATGGCAGCTCAGTCTCAATCCAAAGAGTTTATTAGACTGACCAGTTTCATGGACAAAATCATGTCAGTGTCATGCTTTGCCCCATCTAGGCATGAAAAGTACTTTCCTCGATGAAGTTGCAATACAAGCATGGGGCAATGATGCAAAAGCGAAAAAACAAGCACAATGTAAAGAGCAAGAAAGTACATGGGAGGAGGAAGCATGGATGGATGGAGAACACCTAAGCAAGGCAACATGTAACACAGACACAGACTGATGGGTCTACAGGCTTTAGTCTGATCCCAGGTTGCAGATGAGTAGCCATAGCTTTTGGTTCCCCTAGCAAGTACATAAGTAGAGGTAGAGTGGGTTAGTTGATGAAAAAATGGCCATCAGGAAATCAGGGAACAATCTCACAACGAGAGTGCTTTAGTAGAACTTTAGAAGTTTTTGATCGTGTCACACAATCTCCCCTGAAAATATGGAGTTTGCATAGATATCATGCAGTTGAAGCTGTTGTAACTCCAGCTTTTCTAAGAACTTTTTGAGAATTCTTCAATAATGTTTGGTAATACATTGAGACTAAAAATCCATTGTTAAACTGCTAAACAGTAGCTTAGTAAGCAAAGTTGTCATGGAAACATTGATGTTGAGATTTTTTCTTAGTTGGGAGATTGTGCAATATGATAGAGAGCCTTAGAAAATCTATTAAATGGACCTTGTGGTGAGATTGTTTTTTTCAATCTCTCTTTCTCAGGTTCAAGAAGTAGGTTTAAATATCAAGTTTTAGGATGCATTATTGCCAGTATGAAATGACTTGAGCAGGAATCTGGGTTGGGACTTAAACCTGAGATTAATTTAGTATATGACGTAGTCAAGTAAAGCTTAAATTCAGATAGAGTTGAATTACCCATAAATCTCTTTCCTATAGGTCATCTGAGCAACTCTGGGTGCTGTTTCTAATGAATGAGCAATACATCACTTTTAGAGCCTGACACTGATGCCACCATGTCACTTCACATCAACAGTAGTATTAATTTGCAGCCAAAACAATACACAAAGCCTCGCTGTCCAGGCGTCTGTGCATTCAGTCTGCAGGCCTTCTTGCTTTTGGCAGGCCACTCTTCCCTTAAAATGAGCTGGGGGGGAGGGCCAGCTTCCGCAGCCTCCCTCCCGCCCTCCGTCTCTCCTTCTCTCTTTCTTTCTCTATGTGAAACGCCTCGAGCATCCACGGTGCTGAACTGTCTCTAATCGATTTGTCTGTGAAGCCAAAGCGTAACACTCAGAATACCACAATGCAATTCTTTCTCTTTTAGTGACATTGTGCCCCCACCCCGAACACCTTTAAGGGAGCTTGAGTGATGCTGAGGGACTCCTCTGCTGGGATAAAGAAGGGGAAGAAACTTCAATCCACCAACGACAGCGACAATGTAACTCTATTGTTGATAACTGCTATTGAGTATTTTTACATACAATGCCACAGGCAGTGCTGTTTTTAATATTGTTAAAATTTTCACCACTGCTACAATACTGTTGCTACTAGTGTCGGTTCAACCACTGCTACTTAAAAGATAGCAGATTTGCTATCCTTGATTTCTTAGCAAACACTTGTGACCGCAACTTTACTTTGTACAATGACCCACAAGTTAAAACAATTATGAAACCAAATCCAAAACCAAATTTTACTTTCTGCATATGGCATGAGAAAGCTATACAGTAAGGACTTTTTATTCTCAAGTGTCATTTTCTGATTAGCTGAACTTGGTTGAGGAAGCTATGTATATCAACTTACTGAAGCGTGTCATCGTATACTACAGAATAACTGCCCACGCTCAAACTTTAAGAATTAAGTGTGGATTAAAATAGAAGTCACTGAGCTTTTTAAAAGTTGGAAATTAGAAACAATGAAAAGATAATTAAATAGGACAGAAAAAAATAGACATTAACTTGTTATTTTAGCCAGATTTGTTTACATAAATCTTGTGTTTTCTTTGACTTTGTGTGTCTGTGGGTGTTAGGGTCAATGAGTAATTACAATGTTCATGTAGCAGCTCTTTAACAAAGTGTTACCTCAACACACTGGTGCTAATCTATGTTGGTAGCACGCTGAGCTACACAAAGCCAGCACTGACCTGCTGTGTACAGCCTGACCCAGCATCTGTATGCTCCTGTTTGTGGCCACCCGCTGTGTGTGCATGTGTGTTTGTGCGTGGGTAAGGGCATGTGGGTGTTTGTGAGGAAATGTGTGTGTGTGTGTCTCAGGCACACACCTGATGGGTAGTATCTTCTTTACACAGGAAGGTCAGACACAAATGGAATAGGCACATGTTTGTACACACACACACACACACACACACACACACACACTCTGTGATAAGAATTATGGACTCCAAATGTATACAGTAAAAAATAAAATAAAGTCAGTCTTGAGAAAGTGCAAATGGGAACAAAAAGAGTGTAATTTTATCCTTTTTGATTCACACTTGCACACACACACACAAACATGCGCACAGAGCATTTCACACATTTCCCATTTACTGCATTCATGGAGAAGTTTAGCAGGGCACAAATGGATACGTGGGTAACTGGCGGAGCAGCTGATCAGAGCCCAGCTACAGCTTGGTGTGTGGCGCTCATAGCAAAATGGGGATCGTCACACTGAGAGTGGAAGCTCTGCAGTTGGTGGACATGGAGGAAATCCACAGGTCACGAGTCCTTTTTGCTATAGTGAAGACAAACATTATTTTCTCCATGTGAAATTATAAAATAGTATTTTTTTCCTTAATTTTTAATGTTGCCTGTTTCTTCTCTCTTAATTCTGTTGTAAATTTCAAGCATTTCTACATTAGTTTTACAGTTTATCCTAAGGTTTTTTTTTTCCATTCGGTTGGTAAATTCCATTCATTCACTTTGCAAACTCTCAGCTGTAAAACCTTTATATTTCTCAGAAGTTAAGTTTGCATTTCGTTGTAATCCAGATGCTCCAGAACAACACAAAAACTTGAAATGAGGCATCTAAATGGCAGTTTCTGCCAAAATTCTTCATTTTCTTCTCCAAAGTACTTCATCTTAGTCAAGAACTCAAGGCCTCAGAATGCTAGCATAACACTGAGAAACACCCTGGATCTTTCCAGTGTGTAGGAGCTGCATATTTTTTTTTACCTCCCAAAACAGATGTGTGGAGGTCTCTGTCCTTCTGTTTTTATTCTTCCCACATCTATTCATATCACTTTTAATGTACTTAACTTGTCCGCCACTAGCACTGCCTTTGTGAGGAGACAGTCTGTGAGTGTGTCTTATTATTCCTATCTGTGCAACTCTTTGAATGAGGTATGAAAGACATGCAGTGGAGCTGGTGTGATGCAGGTGGAGGCTGTGACAGCAGGCTCTTCTCCACACCTTTGACTCTGAGCATTTGGAGCAGGTGTAACAATTCTTTAATGTTTCTAATGGCATGACTTATGAACTGGTCGTTTCAATCACAATGAAGCCTTAAATCTCTCTTTAATCACTTGTGCTCACACCTCCTGACTGCCTCCCATCACAGTCAAAGTGACAAATGAACCACAGCAAGATGTAAATCAAAATGAAATGACAGCTATATTTTTCATTATGTTTTTCTAAAAGTTACTACTGTCTCGGACAATGAAAATAGACATTTCAGAAGCAAAGGCTGACAATTAAATGATTAGGATATGATTTGTTACCAGATTTTACATAAACATTTACTGCATTACCACATTTTATTGCTAGCTTGTAAATGGCTAAGTGAAAGATCTACATGCCAGACCACTTTTATTTTCTAAAACCCATAATTGTACAACCCTAACCTGTATGTCCTGCACACCGTTTCTGAAGAAGGGATGATTGTTTTAATGAGCTGATCACTGTGTTTTGTTACTTATAGGCACTGTCGAGTGCAGGTGTTGGGTGAATACATAGCACACAGGGCTGGGTCACGATTTACTGACTTTTTTTTACGGCTTGTTTTAACCTACTTTAGGTACAAGATAAACGTGGTGCTGCAGCACAGGACAGTGCGCAACACTTTGACCAGTGAAGAAATATCCATGATCATTAAAATAAAGGTGTTCACTTTTAAAAACTGTGCGGAAACTTTTTAGCTTCCTTATTTAAAAGGTGAACTCTTGCTAGCTTGATGTTAATGCAATACAATGCATGTTAGAGAATGTGTCTGTTTATTGCTAATGGGGCGAAGAACTGGACAAGAGACACACTCAGAGACAGAAAATGAAGAGAAGTACAAGGTAGAAGTGGGCAGGAAGAGCTAGTTTGAAAAACCTGGACAGAGAGCCGCAGAGAAAGGGGGGGGGGGGTGAAAGAAAGAAGGAGAATGGGGGTAGAGGAGAGACAGAGAGTCTTTAATTGCTTGGAGGGAGCATGACAATTGAGAGGAGAGTGGAGGGAGGAAAATCTCCAGCAGTATTGATCAGTCCGGCTCTTCCATTTCAGTCGCCACCAACCCCCTCCTGCGTCTCCCCCTCCACCCAATTTGCACCAGTAATTTAGATTGGAGTGTGTTTGTGTTTGCGTGTGCGTGCATATGTGTGTATGTTGAGGTCATTTTGAACACTGTTTGTCCTTCACTGTGTGCCTACATCTCTTTTGTATTCATTTACTTGTTAATGCGCCTGTCTGTCACGTGTCAATGCAGAGGGACCTGAGGTACTGTCAGAGACAGTGCAGTGAGCACACTGAGCGCTGACTGTGTTTCTGTGTGATTTTTTAAAAAATTTTTAGCGATGAAATTTGTCTTGTGTGAAAAACTAAGCTCAAAATGTGTTTCCAGATGTTTGTGTCTATTTTAGGGTGCTGGAGTATAGACTGAAGTGTGTATCTGAACACACCAGTGTTAGCTGAGTGTGTGTGTAGCAGGTGACGGGCATGGTGGTGGCAGCGGTGGGGGGTATCCTTCCTGATCGATCTCCTCTCTCCCTTTGGAATGACCCTGCACCTCCCTCCGGCGCCTCCGACTGGGCCTAATGAGACACTCCTCATCATGGGACCAACACACACCCACAAAACACACACACAAACACCAACAAAGCTGATGTGCAAAAAGAAAATAGAAACGATGCAAATATGACAGACAGCATTTATTAGATAATATATACATATATATTTTCAATTTGTTAGTTATGGTTAGCTGTACACACACACACACACATATAGACCCACACACAGATTAACTGTCTCGGCTTTGGGGTCACTGTCAAGGCTATGACCTTCCAACCCCTGTCTTAGTCCCAGACTGAATCAATTCCTAACCAGACAGCCCCCCTCCACCCAACACCCAACCACCCCCAACCACTACACATACACACATGAACACACCCACACCCACAAACACTACCCTTTCCTTTAACACAATGACCAGAGCTCTGGTGCTTATGCAAATAGGTGGGACCACCACAGATTTAAAAGACTGAGTGTGTGCCTGTGTGTGCGTGCGTGCGTGAGTGTGTGTGTGTGTGTGTGTGTGTGCTTGTGACAGACTCAGAGAAGGTGAAAGGCAGAATATTTGCTAGTGAAACACTTAAACTCACAAGATGAGCACAGAGTGTATTGTTACTGTTAAACTGTCTACGAAGTTATGTTGTGACAGGAAGCTGAAATTAAATTTTGGGATGGGGATGTTTTCCAATACATTGGTTTGATATTAATGCTCTCAGATGATGGCTTTTAATGATTTCGATGTCCCACTGAACTTTTACCTGGCTTTAACGATCATTTTGATTGGATCAATGATTGTCTCAATTTCCCCTTACCAACACTTTGGTTCGTTTTAAATTTTTTAAAGAGTACAGGTTAAATTTCAATGAAATTGGCTGTTAATACTCATAACACCCAGATGATGACTTTTATGTGTTTCATGACACCCTGATCTTTTCCCGCAGCACACATCATTACTCTATCACCACTTATGAAAACAGAAATATTTACTGTGAATATTGCCACGTAATTTCCTGACCACTTTAATGTTCCTTAGAGGATGAAGTCTCTCTATTGTGGACATGAGCTTTGTTAAGAGGGATTCTCTTTATGTGAAAATCTTAGCTTTGTTAACTAAGACCCTCTGGTCTAATTTGAGGATTGATCTGAAAAAATTCTAAGCACATTATGCTCCCAGGGGGACAAATTCTTTTCTAGTGCCACACCACCCTCGGGACAAACTCATTCAACAGGTAATTGTTAAGGTTCCGAGAATAATAACATCTTTAATAACTTTTGTGTCACATGGTTGAGTTGGGGGACATTAACCAGTGTAATCAAAGGAAATCTCATATGTCACCCTGGGGTTTTTAATGTTTACAGCAAAACCAGAACCAGGAAATCAGAAGACATTCAAAATAAGAGTCTCCCCAAACACATGTGCACACACAGATACATGCACACACAATACTGAAGGACATATCACCACCTGAAGACACCAGTCCAACCGCTTTAATATCTCAGCTTGTGACAGAGAGGGGGGTGTGATACATTCAATTAGTGGGGCTACACACACACAAACAAAACACCGTCAGTACAGTGGCCAAGTAGTAAATTGCTAAACACTGGTTATCAGCAGCTACAGAGGAAGGGCTTTCTGCCAGTGATGTAACAAAGCAAGAAAAACAGAAGGGAAAAAGGAAACACCCCTCAGAGCATTGTCAGTATGTAATGAGCAGATCAAACAAATAATCTACAAATTAGCAAGAAAACCAAACAATGACAACTATATGTAACAATCTGAAATCATTTTTTCTAAATTTCTAACAAACAGATGAAGTGAACCCCAACACAGTCACAAAAAAAAAAAACTAAGCTTAAACTTGACCAATAAAAATATGCCAGCCTAACAAAGTTGTGAAAAGACCAAACAATTGGACACAGAGCTGCCAATAGGCAAATAAGTGGCTTTCTTGCAGCGTGAGGGAGGCTGCTAAGCACTAACCCAGCCCTGCAGTCCCTAGGAAATACTGTTAAATCAGTTTGGGCCGTTGTTTAGCTTGCTTGGTAGCACGCGTGGCCCATGTACGGAAGGCTATGTCCTCCACGCAGCGGTCGCGAGCTCAATTCCAGCTCCGACCATTTACTGCATGTCACTACCCTCTCTCTCTCCCTGTTTCCTGTCCAATCTCGCAGCTGTTCTATCATTAAAGGCGAAAAAGCCCGAAAAAATATCTTGGGAAAAAAAAAAACAGTTTGGGTTTGCTTATTTTGCCTCTACCAGCAATTATTACCAGCAATCCACAGGTGGACCCAACACATCTACTCTACTAACTTTGTTTTTTCTCTTAAATATTTTATTGCACATACAACCTGCAGGGTACGCTGTCAGAGCTGTAAGATTAGAGTCATTGTTTTTATATCCCATACTAGTCAGATTAGCTATGGGGTCTTGGTTGGCTCGCCTCTAAGACCACCTTTGACCTTTAGTCAAACTGAAATGTTTCAACAAATATGAAAGGATTTGGTACCAACTGAAGGTCTCTGAGTGCAACAGCACTGTCATAAGGCCGGTCTGAAATTTGGACTGCACACTGTCCGTATTCTGTCCGTACTCCGAATAATGTAGTCCCCAAAGAAAACATCTGTCTGAGAGAGCATAAAACCTCACATCGAAATATCCGAACTATCCCTTTAAGGTGGAAAAGTTATATATACTTGCTTTAATCCCCCCAAAGTGAAAATTAGAAGCTTTAACTGCTCCATATTACAGCCAAGATGTGATCTTAATTCCATTCTGACCCAAAATATCTTGAAGTTATTTTTAACTTGTTACACCCTTCTTACATCTGTGTTTGTTTATATCAGGAAAAGCAGTTTTCTTAGCCACTGTGATGCCATATATGATGAAGGCCTCTCTAAATGAAATATGAAAGAAAACATAACATCTAAAAGCGATCTATATACTGTAGAAGCGAGGTCATTCCTCTGAAAACATTTATTTAATAAACTCACTGTAATTGTCAACAGTGTGCAGGAATCTACTTCTTTCATTAGATGTCTGACCAGACAGCTCATTCTGGCGTGGGAGGATATTACATAATAGTGTGGAAAACTTGCAGTTGTTTCACCTTGCTTTAACAAGGTGCTCAAGTACCTAAAATTATTTCATCTGTCTTGTTTCTGGAGAGTCTCCCCAGAGTTTTGGTGTCCAATGATGATCTAAATGCTTTTTCACAGACTTTTCCAGTCAAAGAAACAGGTCGCCAGGAAACACAGAATACTTGTTGTTACTTTCATTATTTATTTTTTCAATATTTAGCCATGCTAGTGTCGTGGCTCTGGGGACAACAATGTTAGTCTATCAGCCCACCACTTTGATTCAGACTTAAATATCTGTTAAATATAAGCAGTGGATGGACTGCCATGGAGTTTTGTACAGACATTCATGGCTTGATGACTCCTACAGATGTTTTTGAACACTTGATATTCACTCTGGTGTCACATAAGGTTGACATTAACTTTTAAGACTGAAACATCATAACAACAGTTGAATGAATTACAATGAATTTTGCAACTGTTTTCCGGGTCCCACAGGGGATAAATTTGGAGATGGTCTAACTCACTCTCTATCCTCACTATCAGGGAAAAGAAAACTTTGTTCAGTTTGGTTTCTGTCCCATGATCCATACATAAGTCCTGAACAACCCACGTGTCTGTGTGCTGCTGTGCACTATGAGACGCCCCTTTATTCACTCAACATGGCTGCATGGCCATTGCCATGGTAATAAATGAGTGATCTGCACTTGTTTTTATGACTTGTGCAGGATTTTTCAAGTCACAAAGCTAAAGTCAAAACAAAGTGCATTGAAGGGGGGTAATATTTTGGGGGGTTGGGGTGAAGAGCGGGACAAGAAAAGTGAGGTTGCATTTTCTTTGCAATTTGAAATATATATATATATATATATATATATATTTTCAGAAAAAAATATACATTATTGTAAAAACTGTACTGAATCAGTCCTTGCTTGAATGAGCTTGATGTGTCCAGTCATTGGTCACTGCATTTAAAGTTCCTTTGTAAAACTTCGTAAGTCCCCAGATTTTTGACACAGCCAGTTTAGTTTTTTTTTAATGTGGTTAAGTAGTTTTAACCTTATGACAAGATGTTTTGCAGGATAACAAACATGTTTGTCAGCTTTATATTAATTCTAATATATAGTTAACAGGTTCACTTAAGTCAAAATTTTTTAAAAGCTTAAACAAAATATGTTAAAAGTCTGTTAAACTAATTAATTATTCAAGTTCATGAACAATATAGCAGTGACTGCATCAGACCTAGTATTTCATAGTATATACTAGAGTAACTTTGCTTTTACCTCGGTGTTTTTATGAGCTGAGCGCTACAAAGAGTGATTCATTCCATCAGAAAAAAGCCTATTCCATATTGAGCACCTTTCAGCAGCCTCTTTAAAACACTTTGGCCCTGTTAAACCATGCAGTACCTGACCGCCCCGCTCAAACTGTTTATTTGACTTGCTGCTGAGAGCAGTGCTGTGTGCGTGTGTGTGTGTTGGTGTGTGCGTGTGCGTGTCTGTGCGTATGTTTAGGCAAAAAATATGTGCGGATGTTAACATGGGCACCGTTTTGTGTGTGTGTGTGTGTGTGTGTGTGTGTGCTATTATAAGTTTATAGAGTTCATGTGCATTCAAGCTTGTGCAGTCATTTTAATGTGATGCCTATATGCCTGTGTGTGTGTGTGTGTGTGTGTTCACAGTGGCGTTAGGCCTTGCTTCCTTCCTTCCTGTTCAAGGGGACCTGGTCCCTCTACCCACCAACGCTCCTGTCCTCTGGGATGGCAGTTTCAGTGTGTGTTTGTGTATGGCTTGACACTTGGCTGAGCAGGGCAGTCCTAAAGGACCAGTCTTTCGGTCTAGTTCCTGATTCTCTGAAACTTACACACACATGCACACACACACACCTGCACCAGCCAAGCACGCCAAATATAACCCAAACAATGTGATAACATTGGCTGACCCACTCTTTTTTCACACCACCTGTCCTGCCCTCTCTCTCTCTCTCTCTCTGTCTTTTTATCTCCCTCCTTCTTTCTCAGTTGACCAAAAGTGTTTTTCTCAACCCTTCTCAATTACTAAATGATGAAGTTATCCTCTCACATGCACACACAATGAGAAAACTATGAACAGATACACACCTACTCTCTCTCTCCCTGTCTCTCTCTCTGTCTCTCATCCTCTTTCTCAGACATACACACACACATACACACCGTCTGAGTTGTGACTTGGGTTTGTGTAGGAGCACAGGGATGGTTTCAATATTGCATCATTGGGATGCAGCGCGGCTGTGTTTGGGGTCAGAGCGCTATCATGTTGCCAATCAGCAAGGCAGCTCGGAGCCCTCATCAGCTTTTGATTGCATTTAGAATGGCTAATTAAATAAAATATGACATTATGTAAATGTATGTGTCTCTGCCATATGGCCCCAGGCACTGCCCCCCACCCCCACCCCGCCTGCCTCCAGCACACCAGGGGCAAGCAAGTGTGCTTCATATGCCTGTATATGTGTGTGTGTGTGTGTTTTATAAATGTGTGTCTGTCCACATTAAGTGTCAAAGTGAAGAAAAGTGAACAAAGTAACGGGAGGCTGACCAAACACGCAAGTTTTTTTTTCCAGGGTCTTCTTATTAAGATTACATGTTCATCATTATTTTCTTTTTTATTTTCTGTCTGTGTTGTATTTCATCCTAAAACATGTGTTCTGTCTGCTGTGTAAGTTTCAGGTGTCTCAAAAGTTTCAATCAAAAAGTAGCAGTTGATTGTACAACATTTTGATCCAGGTGTTTCTCCTTTCTAGGCTGGTATGAACCTTCGGTCACAACTTTTACATCAGACTGAGGGAATTAAATAAAATAGTTTGGTGTGAAAAAAAAAAGATTTTTACCTCTGTAAGGGAGGATGTTGAAGGTTTTAGATACCTATATTTAGATTTCTACCTCCAGTCCAAAGGTATTCAAAGCAACTGAGAGGCGGTTTTTGATTTGAAAAGCATTTGAAATACTGAATAATGTTTTCATACAGAAACAATGTCTTATTTACTCTGGCTAATCCATCGACCCCACTGTGAACAGTTTTGACTTTAACTTGATTCTGCCAGAGAATTGAGGTGGGTGTGTGCTCTTAAAGAACAGCTTTGTCTGCCAATGCCAGAGGTCCAAATTGTTTACAGTTGTATTCATAGCCGGGCAAAAGTCAGCCATCAGAGAGAGAGGTGAGACACAATAATGGCTTAAATGTGGGGATAATGGTGCATACTTGTGTACAATCTTTCCTGGAAGACAGCCATACTGTTGCATTCGGTTGTTTACATTAACAGGGATAAAAGGAGTCGCTTAAAGTATTAAATTGAAGGCAAAACAGAGAATTTTCAGTCCTTACTTTTTTCCATCTTCACACTTATCTGATCGCATATAAAGCAGCTATGACAGCAGTGTCAGTTCATCATAGAAATTTTTGGACATCACAAAGGTTTTGGTAGAGAGGTTTTGGATGCTGCTCAGTCATCCAAGAAGTGCTTTGGTTTGTACTTATCAATATTTTCAATCACACTGAAAATGGACAGTCTATATGGGCAAATTCTATTGTATAGTGCTTGTTGTGAGAAATATTTTAATGACATTTTGTGAAACATGGCCTAGTTCCAACCTGGCTGCGGAAAAATTTATGTAGTCTTGTTGCAGTTTATTTAGAGGTTTCATCATTGTATGAGCATTTTTCATTGCTTTCTCTATTTTCTCACCAAGCCTTAAAACTAAAAAAGTAAGTGATTTGTCCTCACGATTAACGGATATTTACCTCATGATCCATCTCTGAAGGGCACAGTTCACATGCCTTTTCACTTTCCACTGCAATGTTTAAATATTTTAAAGGAAGCAACTCATTTCCTTGCTCTAATATGTCCACTGCCAATAATATATAATAAATGGACTAATTAGATTCTGCAGTTATGACCAACAGAAGTAAAAAACTTTTAGCTAAACTTTTAGTCACACACTATGTTCAGTTCTGTACCTTTTCTTATTAAGTCAACTTCAGATGGTCATTTCTTTGATAGATTACAGTTTTTCACTGACTTTGTTTGGGTGCGGTTACTGTGCATATATGTCTGTGCATGAGTGTATTTGTGTGTGTGTCTGTGGGGTTGCTGCCTGTCTCAGTGATAAGGCATATGTAGCGGGCCCAGTGCTACCCGGCCAGTCACACACACACACACACACCCAAACACACACACAGCAGATAACATTCACTGGAAGAACTGCTTCAGGCTCGATACAGCACAGTACACAACACACAATGCCCTGTTTGTGTGTGTGTGTGTCTTGTAACAGTTGTATTAAATGTGTGTGTGTGTGTGTTTGTGCAGACATATAAGCATATAAACTGTGTAGTCCTACATCTGCGTGTCTGGGAGCAATCTCTTGCACATGGGCTTGTGAGTGTGCCTCCCCACAGAAGATTATGAGGGCTAAAACTGTAAGAAAGAAAAAAAGTTTTCAAGAAATCCTACATCGTGCCAATGATTCAGTAAGGCAACCTACCATAGCTTTGTTTATGTCTGTTTAACCCATGCACACATCTTCTGTGTAGTGTGTCCACAGGTTACCCGGTAAAGTTCACACTGACAAGACTGTCTGATCTTGGACCTATTTCTTGGCAAACAACAGTAACTTCAGTCTCGGTAAAAACCAAAACCTGCTTTTTTAACATTGCATTTCCCTCTGCTTCCAGTCTTCATGCTAAGCTAGGCTAAGCTAAACTAAGCTAAGCTAATTGCCTGCCGGCTCCATATCTGAGTTGTATACAGTAAACCTGTGAATTTCTGTTAATACTGATCTGTATGTATGGAGCACAGAAGATGCGATGTTGTTATGCACACTTTAGAGTTTTACAAAGTCGCCTTTGACAGAGATGAGAAAATAATACATGAACTAGTCTGCATTAGCTCCTCTGAAGCTACAAATATAACTCGTTTAAATGTGAACTTAATGGTTGTAAACAGCATTCTCTCATTTTTATATTGCACCATTGTTCTAAAGCAACAGAAAGCAAACAGCCTGGATGCTGGTAAGCTAATGTGAAAACACTACCTTCCTTTGCCTTTGCTCCACCCCCAACACACCCTTTTTTCTACCCCTTTTATTTTTCCAATTTTTTCATGACCTTAAGTTTGTCTCCCTCTCTTCTCTGTCCGTACACCATAACCAGACCGCAGAAGGGGCTGCTGCGAGAGTGAGAGAGGTTGTGGTTGGCACACATACGCCCAGAGGGGCCCAGGCCTGTCAGCTCAGTAGCCCCACATCTGGAGCCTCCCGCTGGGCCCACAGCCTCCCTCCTGCCCTCCTCCTCCACCACCACCACCGCTCCCCAGAGAGCACTGAGCATACATATCACACACACACGCACACACACACTTTTTTTTGTTTTGTTTTTTTACAAATACATGCATGTACAGAGATGCACACACATGGGTATCTGTATGTACACAATATACACACACATACAGGCATATGTGTATCACACATAAAAAAAAAACAAAAAAAACACACACACACACCCAAACGCCCACTCACACACACAATTTACGGGCACACACATTAAACTCTAAAACATTATGCTAATCTACAGCCGCTGGCAGAGGATGGCACTCTGCGCTGCCTCATGCCAGAGTCCCTTTCATTTTTATAAGATTAACCGTGAGGAAGGAGAGAGAGCGAGAGACAGAGTCTGCTACCAGAGAAGTTGAGTGGACAGAAACACCTACTCTCTCACTCTGATGCTTCATAACACTTTGAAACATCTACTGATATAAATACAAATGACAACACCATTAGACAGCAGAGTTAAATGGCCATGTCAGACTTTATGTCCTGCATCAGTAGACACATCTGCCTTTAGCAAAGAATGATAAAAGCAGTATTTAGCACATATTTTGAGTTTGACTGATATGAATTTTTGAAGGGTAAAACAAAAATATACCAGCACAGTCGCTTAATACCCAGGAGGATGGTATTTTTGTACTATGCTTCATTGGACTTTATCTAATTTCAAAAGAGAGTTTCTATGAATTCTTATTATTGATGAAACCTCTCATAATACTGTAAGTTTAAGTTCTCAAAAGACTTTGGATTGAAACTGCTGAAAGCTAAAATTCAGTGATGATATCTTATACATGATCAGTGTTGTTCCAGAGAAAACAATTTAAGTCTTGGAAGCACTTTCTTCACAGTGTTTCCTTTTTCTGCTGAAAATCCTCTGGAACAGTGTGTTGACCATGATGCCACAGAAAATAACCGACCTATGAGCCTGTTCCATTCTACACAATAACTCTATGCATGGTTTGATTATGTTGTCTGAAGAAAAAAGGAAGTATTTTTCAAGTGTGCACAGCCTTGTTGGTGTTATGTTTTGCCCCACCTTACAATGCACAGAGACGATGCAGAAGTCAACAAAAGCATGAAAATTACTACTAATTGTGGATGTTGGTGGAAACAGAGTTACAGAACGAAGGAGATGTGAAAACCTGCACATTATCATTGTACTCTCAGTGGCAGTATTATTATGTTGGTGAACTCAGTTGCATTGCTGCACAGCTCAGGTTGTTTGAGCCAAATGTTGTTCCTAAGACACCTTAAGAAAAGTCAAAGTAATAATCAGCATTAACGATCTGACACTCAGGAACTTCTTCACAGTGCACAAATATGCTAATGTAATGGAAAACCACAACATACTCTCAATTGTGCTCCTGACCTGATGTGACTTCATTGTACTTGGTAGAATGGTGGCTCTTCCATTGCAAGACTGCTGTTTCTGCGTCTAAATCAGATGCTGCCTGTGACGATCAAATGATGTAAGTTAGAGAACTTACTCATTAAAGTTATTAGTTGCACCTGCTACATACACATTACTGTGCACTGCTCTGTTGGTACACACAGGGACAGTGTAAGAAGTTTGTGTTTGTTCTGTATAAATGTCGCTGACCTGTGCAGAGTGGGCACTAATGTTAATGTTTTCCATCCAGTTGTCCTCAAACTAGGTGGCATACAGTGGTAAAGCTTTGTCTGCCTGTAACAATGTCAAGGTAACCTCAGTGAGTGAAATGTTTTACCTCATAAAACTGAAGGCCAAACTTTATACATTAATTAGTGATGTCAAGAGAGGAACAAAATGTCCTGCAACAGAAAGGCAGTGTGAATGGTATGCATTAAGCAAAGTGTGAATACTGTTAATAGAATATATAACATCATCAGATAATAATAAGAACAAAAGAAGTCAGTATTGCTCCGTTCAGCGCAGTACCTGAAGAGCAGAGAGAGCCAGCTGAGGGCCAGAGCACACTAACTCATTGCCAGTCAGTGTGGCATTGTGTGATGATAATAAGGATAACTTCCTCCAGGATAATGGAGCCAAAGCATATTCAGGCCTCTGTGTGCGCTGTCCCCGAGGATGGCTCTGTCTGCAGTGAATATTCTGCATTTAAATGGTCCATTAGAAGCCAAACAAACACAGACAGGCCTCCATACTAATGACCGACGGGGTCCAGGGGTGAGACAGGGCACCCGCCATGTTCCAGTGTGAGTGTGTGTGTGTGTGGATGCGTGGGAGAGATAGCAGACACTGTGTGTAGGGGGGGTTGATGTGGTGTGTTGGAAACAGACATGGAGAGTTTAAGTGTGTGTGTGTGTGTGTGTGTTGGACTGGACTGGGAGGCTGATTGTCTGTGACATGGGTCAGGAGGGTATGGGGGGGTAGGGGTGATGGAGAGTAGGGTCTCTCTGGCCAGAGGGGAATCCTCTTTTCAGTCCCAGTGGGTGCCCATTTGCATTTCTGCCCCATTTGTGTGTGTGTGTTTGCATACTTCCACATTATCCATCTTCTGAATAATATGTCTTTGTTCTCTTGATGCATTTCTGTTAGCATATATGTGCATATTGCCTGTCGTGTGCACGAGTTCATGTCCATATTCACTTCACTGTGTGTGTGTGTGTGTGTGTGTGTGTGACACAGAAAGTTGAAAGGGTTATTCTAATAAGGGGATGCTCGATGTGGGCCCCAGGCCCTGGTCAGCCCTTTGCTCATTATCATTATTAATATTTGAGGAGTAGTCTTTGCAGGGCGGACAGATGCCCTCTTCTCTCACCACTCAGCTACTCATGAAATGTGACAGGGCACATCCTCTCTTCCCCTCTGCTGTTTATCAAAATACGAGGACTGACGACCGAGGTGTTAAAAACTGGGGAGAAATGAGGTTTCATAAATGCAGCCTAGCTCACAAACAAAACCCTTGAGCTGCTTTTTTTAAGTTTGAATTTTGATTGAATGTAATAGTGCTGAGGAGCTTTCAGATCAAGCACATAGAGACTTTTTTGTTCACTTAATTCATGCTGATTTGACCACTGGACTGTCTGTGCAGTCCAGTGGTTTCTTCGCCTCAAGCAGCATGTTGTTTCAACTGTAGAGGAATTGGAACAAAACATTAAAAAAATGTAGTGAATTCATTTGTTTTAGGGAGTTTAATTTCATAAAGAAGCATCTTCACCAGTGTTGGGCAAGTTACTTCAAAAACGTAATGCATTATTTACTACTTATTACTGTCATTTCAAAGTAATTCGTTACATTATAATATTACTGTATTTGAAATGTAAGGCATTACATTACTATTGCATTACTTTTAAGTTACTCTCACCAAAATAACTGTAAATATGGATTTAGCATTCTAAATGTAGCTCATT
>JAPZDY010000003.1:2763406-2775003 GCA_029783645.1 Ctenochaetus hawaiiensis | reverse complement strand
GTGTGAATGACATAAGAGCAAGTCAGCATCAAAACAGACACCCATGTAGTTGGCATGATCCTGCACAGGCCCAGGTCCAATGCAACAAGCCATCTGACTCTGACCCTGCACTTGATACCTGAACCTGGAACTGTACCTGCCTGCCTGCCCCTGTGTCTACTACCTGTTCAAGCAGCCTTCCTGGTTTTGACCCTTGACTCTGCCTGTGATTCTGTGAGATAATGGGACATTTTTTCCAATATATCACTGAACCCTTTCTTTTTGACCAGAAAGTCTGCATCTGCAATCGCCTGCATGAAACTTACCTATTATCTCTGGAGCTTATTGTGGCATTTCTGAGGGGAATGTCAAGGAAGTCTATAGATTGAATTTGTCACACGTCCTCTAAATACTTGACATCTAAACAGTTTTGTGTCTTTGCAGTTTGGCAATGACTTTTTTTGTTTATTCGATTGAACAACCAAGAACAGATGGTGTTTTTTATTCACAAATGAAGCTTTTTTTTTAACCCTATGTTGGCAATATTACCTTGTTTTCTGATCATCTACAGGTACAGTTTTAACACACAGGTTTTCTAGGTTGGAACTCGGGGGGATTTTTGTCAGTTAATATTTCACCTTGAATTTGGAGACTTACGTGAGACTAAATAAAGACAAAACAGGGCAATTTAAAAAAGTTTACTCATAGTGTTGCACCAAGGTGGACCCAAACACTGAGGTAATGTGAAGTTAAGAAAATTGATCATAATCAGGGATGGAGAATAAGTGGACATGATATAACATCTGAACAGGAAATGGGCCAGGAGTGTCAGCCTGGCAGGCTGAGGAGCAGGAGGTGGGACATGAGCTGACAAGCAGGACAGAAGGCAAGTGGGTGATGAACCTGAGTAGAACAAATCAAAACAAAACAAAAAAGGCACATGAAACATATTTAAAAAACAACATGAGAAAATTTGTTCAAAATAGATCAAGTGGTTGGGGAAAAACTACAACCAAAGAAGGGGAAACACAAAGGAAGGATACTAGGTCATGGCCATGGCCAACACATCACGGCTGAGTAGAACTTCAAATGACCGGTAAATGAAAAAAGAAAAGAATTACACTAATTTTTGAATAAGCTAATGACTTGAATGAATCTTCAGTGTATAAACTGCATAATTGACATTGGCATCTCCAGTGCTCTGCTGAAACCCATGCATCCCTTTTACTTCAATTCCTGGCTTTTCTCCCTCTCGCTCTTTGAACTGCTCGAGCAGCGAGGCTCAGGGTGTTAGCAGGGAATTTGTCCGACTTTGACAGGGCCGAGTCGTTTTTCCTCAGTGCTCTTTGAAGATCGGCCGATTATCGACACCAGGGCTAAGCGCCGGCCCTCTGAGCTCCAGTTCCAGCACCGCTGGGAACGCGGTGAGGCTAGCCTGCATCATGATCTGGTCAAACACACACACACACGCACACACACATGCACAGTCCAATGCTCACACACTCAACCTGTAATAAATTCAGCGCAAGTACATACGTACATACATGTGTATGCAATATATGGAAAGCAGGAGTGCGCACAAACGTATGCATGTAAAGAAGACACGTGCATCCACAAATCACGCACACAGGAAGACATTTGCAAGAAAGATGTAGTGACATTTGGATGTGTGGGGAAAGAGATAATAGGGATGATGGAGATATGGTCACCAGCATATGCACACACACTCACACACACGCAGACACACACAATAACCTTTTCCCTTGGCATACAAGGGAGGAAAACATAGAAATGCTTGCAAGAGGAAGATCAATGGGGCTTTGTGGCCTCATGGTGTGAAAGAGGTGAGCTGAGGAAGGTGGAATTTCATATTGGGATCTAACATCTACAGTGGAGCATGGACCACTGCTTCAGTCTGGAACTCAGATTCGACAGACACAGAAAACATTTCCCAGTTGTGGCCCCGAACCTCAATGTGCTGCATCCTCTTTTAACCTATGAAAAGTTTTGGTTCAGTTGTCATGATCCCAACTCTGACTTTTTGCTTGATCACAACTAAGCATTGTGCCATGAACACAGCGCTGAGATGCAAGAAGGCCAAGAACATCAAATTTTGAGAACAGATATGCTCCCTTGGGTATTCACTCACAAAGCCAAGCACTTGGTCAGTAGACCTCAAACTGGGCAACGGTAGCAAAAGTATCTGTAGTCTCTTAACCTTTGACGGTAACAGATGGGAAATACTGTTAAAAAATAAAAAAATAAAATAAAATAAAATAAAAATAAAAAGATAGATAGATAGATAAACAGTGATAATGTGCAATTCCCTTTTGACATACACTGAAATGAAAATAGTACCAAAACATCAGATTCACTGTTGTATTTCTTTTTCTTTACTGTTTTTTGAAAACATGCTCTTACAGAATTTGATGCCTGCAAAACATTCCAAACATGGTGGGACAAGGGGACAACAAAAGACTTTGAACAGGGCAGAATGCTCAAAAACACTTGTTTGGACCACTCCACGGGTAGACAGGTTCTTTGGTAACAGGTGGTAGTACCATGATTTGGTGATAAAGACATCCTCAAAAGGCTCAGTTATTCCCAAGCAAGTATGGTCCGAGGTTCATCACTTTGTTTCACACATGATCATATCAAGGATTTTATCAGTAAGGTTCGAAAATAATTCTCTAAATCGATGTAAATAAATGCTTTTCATTTGCAAATGATTACATTTTGCCTTTACTTAAGTTTTACACAGCATATTAACATTTTTGCAACTGAGGTTGTGCACTGTGTGACTCAGACTCAATGCTCTCTCTCATCTCATAGGAGCAAAACACAAACAGACTGTAGACTAATCGTTCATCTGCGGTTTGGCACGGTGCAGCAACAAAGCAGAGGCAAGAAACGACTCCTGCTATGTCTGCAAGAAAGCAGATGCCTTGTTATTGCAGTCAAAAACTATGTCCAGCTCAAATAAGCTTGCTCAGGATTTAGTCTAATCAGACTGCGGCTCATTTGTTAACAAACTCTTTGAGCCAATCGAGAACTCTGCTACTTGACATAACCTCAGGTTGATGCAGCCTACATTTGTCAACCATTTACTGGTTTTATTTGACCTATTTGACAAGAACTGATCTTTGTTTTGGGGTTAAAAGCATACAGTATATATATACCATGATTCATTTTTATAGGGGTGGTCAATGATTCAAATACAGTAATAGAGAGGGTAGCAGCTCTACCTACTCTACCAACACACACACAAGTTAGCTTCACTCATACCATAGCGCTCGTATGCATGCACAATTTGCATAAATGTCTTTCTGTCCTGAATAATAAAATTTACACCTGTTTTTCAACTCTTAGTTTCCACTCTGCAGACTCTGCAGGAGCGAGTGATAAGTCACAAATCCTTTCATGTACAATAGTGCAGGTGAAGAGCTCTGTGAGGCGACGTTTTGAGGGACAGATGAACTGCCCTGAGAATCTTAACTTTCCTGAGGTCACATCTTTGCATGTGTAAAAATTCTTTTCAAACAATAAAAAAATCCTTTGCAGCGGCCTTACATCTGCACAAGGTCATATCTTTCATGTGGCCTAAAAGGAGACACAGACCATGTCACGATGAGCAGGTCAGCCTTGGCTGTAAAAATGCTAATAATGGAATAGCTTAGACTATCATCTGGAAGAAGATTAGAGTCCAAGGCTAAAGCCAGGAGAAAGGCAACATTTGATAAAGACGGAGTGGAGAACAGAACAGAGGGTAAAAGAGGGATATCTGAGGATTTCAGAGAATGATAAAAAGCCAGGGATTGTAGAGGTGGAAAGACTAAACTTGCTTTATCATTGTGGAGGAATTTAAAGCATATGAGGTTGAGGATCTTTCACAAGATTGGCCCTTGTTAAACACACACTGGACATATTTGATGGTTATTGACAGACGCCTTTAAAAATACCCTTCACCTTCTAATTGCAGACTTTTAAGCATCTGATATGTTTGACCCTTAGAAGATAAAGGACTCGAAATGAATTTCTCCTTTACTATCTAAAATCTGTTCCTATGCATAAGATGTCAATGCAATTTGAGCTAAATCTAGTTATGAAAAGAAGGACAGCAAAAAATGTATGGCAGAAACAGAAAAAAAAAACATAAAAAAGGGTAAAAAAAAACCATATGTTTCAGGGGCCCACCATCTTTTCCTCTCACTTTCTTTCCTAGCTTCTGTCTGCGTCTCTCTCCTCCTCTGGTTCCACCACTGACCCCACTCATTAAAGCTGATTAAAACTTTTCCAGAGAGCGCTGTTTGCCCTCAGAAGACGATAACCTCTACAAGGCTGCTACATAAAAGAATAATAGCCGACTACAAAAGAGGGTTGGACAAAGAAAAAAACCCTTCGCCTGAGCCCAGCAAGGCCCCAATTGGAACATTTTAGAAAATTAATGAAATTTTAGATCAAATGAATTATAAATTAAGGAGAGGGGAGAGGAAAAAAAAAGATGAATAAGTCATAAGAAAATGTACTCTTGCTATCAAACTGTAGGAACATGTTATCCTCCACCAGGCTTGAAGAAACAGGGTCAGGTTCAAGACATGCGGATTGGGAGGAAAACAAAGGTTCCCACTCGCTTGGCTTTGAAGATAATTGTTGCAACTGTACTTGAAAAGGGACTCTGGCCCCGGCCCCTGCTGAGACTTCGTCGCTGTTGTTGTTGTTTTGTTGTTAGCCGTTGTTTTGGTTTTTTTGGCGAAGAGGCAACAGGGATTTGTGACATGTGGGAGTGCTCCTTTTTAACAAAAATCACATCAAATGCATGCACAGACTGAATGTGCGGCACTCTGGCTTCTTCTGTCTAATTAATAAAATCCCTTTTAATGTGGCATTAAAAATAAAAAGGAAGGCAGTGTGGTGGAGGGTATATAAATTGGTTTTGTGCAAATTTGGAAGCCTTGGAAAAGTTGTGGTTTGTTGGAGGTTTTTTTTATATTTTTCAGTGTGAGACGGTGGCTGTCTTGCGACATGACATTATCAGAGACGTGTGAGCTTCTCTGCGATACTTCATGTTTGCATTTAGAGGCTTTCAAATGTGACGCTGAAAAATTCATAAAAGTGAGCGCTCGGCCTGTGTCAGCTGTCATGCGGTGCTGGTAAATCTAGGGTTACAGGCTGTTTAAGTATTGGTTGAAGTACTTAACAACAGCACATTCTGTCTGTCTCACACACTCACACATACAAGGCATGCCACACACTAACACGGCTGAAGGGTGTTAAATGGATCATTAGCACTCAGCTGAAGAGGCACTCGACCTTTCTCCACCAGGGGTCAGAAGTCACAGACCTGAGGAAACAAACCATTCTGGGATCAAAGGGCGGTCAACACTGGTCAGCCCCGCTGAGTTCATTCATTTTACACTTGTGGCTGTGTGTGTGTGTGTGTGTGTGTGTGTGTACTGTCAGAGCACACAGTATGATTTACGACCAGAATCTGTAACTGGCCATCAGATATCCCCAACTTTTATTTTTCTAACTCTCTGCCTTTTTTTTCTTTGTTTAAACTCTTTTAAATACTGCATATCAATAACAAATACATTTTAATTATGGGTGATAAAAATAATAAATTACTGTTAAATATTAATGTAAGAGAATAATATCTATTGAAGTTTCTTTCTCAATTTCAGTTTGACCCACGTATTGTTGTTCTCACAGTATCTTAGTTCTATGGCAGCAGAGCCACAATTCAAAGGGCTAATTCTGTTTGACCATGAACACTGAGCAGTGAGGGTAAATGCTTCAAATTCTCTTTAACACCAGCAAAGCACTACATTAAGCAAATGACTCACTTCTCAGCCTTGATATAACTGGCTATTAAAAATCTCAGTGTTATTGTGCTGTAAATGTGTGATCATTGGAGCTTTTCTCTTCACTAACATCTAGATTTCACATATTTCCATGAGTTTTCTTGCCTCTTTGACTGTGAGACCATTGATATATATATACAGAATGAGTTAAATGGACAGAATACTAATAAAGATGAGTACTGTCTCCATTTACAAAGAGGTGCAAACTTTGTCATTGCTATTTCCCAACCAACACAATTGTCTTTTTCACAGGCAGCGCCCATGTCGTCAAAATAGCAAACACATTTGTGCTCATCTGTGCACCAATGGGAATGCTGGTCAGTTAACTCAAACAGATCAAGCTAATCTTTACATTTTATCGCATTTAGTGTGACAAGAGCACAAATGCTGTGGACATAGTGCAGTTTTGAGACTGCTCGGGAATAAGCTGTGTGGATTTACAACAGAAAGAGCTCAAGCAAAGACCACAATGTATTTAGAAATAAAACCTTAGATACAGTTTGTTTGTTTACCACTGACACAATGAGCATGGTATACTTACCTAAGAAAGATGACCAATTAAGTATTTACCTGATATTTACTGGCCCAAAGTTCTTTTTGGATTATCCAAAGATGATCCATTTAGCCCATTGTAAGGGCTGGGTCATAACTCATTGTCTCCACTCCAAGTTCTCAGAAAATGTAGTGAACAGATGAGGAAGATACAGTAAAGTGAAGTAGAGAGGAGTAAAATGGTAAAACAGAAAATGGTGGCAAACAGCCTTGCACTTGCAGGTACCACAGTCAAAATCCCCTGAGGCTGACATGTTCCCATTTGAGACAATAACTTGCCCTTTGAAGCATCTAACTATGTGTGTGTTTGTGTGAGATAGAGTGCTCTTGACACTGTGTTTGTGTTAAAGTATAACAAAAAGCCAAAGACAGCGTTCCCTCCTGATCATACCATGACATATGTTTGTATGTGTGCTGAGAGGAGAGAGAGAGAATAACAGTGGATATCTCTCTCCCTCTCATAGCCAGCGTGCTTACTGAGACAGGAGAATATGACAGTAACAATAGACAATCGGACATGGTGTGCTAGTCTTCCTTACAATAGGCTGTCGTTGGCTCTCACAGCTTGTTACCATATACTCTTCAATATTTAATGTGCTCTTCCCTGGATGCTCTGCTACATGCCTAGCTTTGATATAAGGTTACTGCTCTTTGGAGGGGAGACAACTCTAACAGCTACACATTTCATATCTTTCTACTTTAAATGCCTACACATGCATCAGAGTCACAGGACTAATCTCTTTTGGTTAGAGTTGGCATTTTCTTTGTTTCGATTTTTCCCCAGATGTAATGAAATGTTTTGTTTATTATAGATGAAGCAGTTGCCTCCGTCACCCTGTGTGATACTCCAGCTGACCCTGTGCAGTTCTTCTGCTTTCTGGGTGACACCCTAAGTGAGACGTGAACATCATCTTCCTGATCAGGAAGGTGCAGCAGTGGATATGCTTCCTGTGATGGCTGAAGAACATCAATCTGCCAGAGAACACCTGCCGTCATCGAGTCCAGCATATGCTGCTGCCACTGCCAAGGACAAGGGCAGACGTATCATTGACTCCAATGAGAAGGTGATCGGTTGCAATCTGCCTTCCCTCCAAGACCTGTATGTCTCCAGGAGCCTGAGGCTTGCAGGGTGGGATTGTGGCCTACACCTTCCTGTCCAGACATAAACTTTTTCAAAAATTCTCCTCTCAGGATTCTGCAGTGCATCAGTACTCAAACTTCAGCGGCAGAAGAACATTTGTTCCCCATTTGCAGGTGACCTCATGAACAAGGCCAGAGATGCTGTTACCCTCACTTAGCAACACAACTTTAAGATTCATGTGACTTGAAATCAATATGAGGTGCTTACATCACACAACTAGCTGTTTTGACAGGCCAGATATTTTTCTTTACCACATCTAAAGCCATTGAAGATGAGCCTCAGGGGTCTTGGGTTTTTTCAGACATTCTGAAAATACTGCTTACATTTGTTCATAAGTAGTTTTACGATTGTGCTGGAATGTGTGAATAAAAAGACACAACACCATCAGGAAAAAAAAATCCAACTGTACAAAGCAAGTAGTATTTTTACTGATCAAATGACAGTTTTACTGATATGGTCATGAGACGTATTTACTTTTACTCCCAAGTTGATCTTTAGTAGGATTGAGTTGTTTGAACCCAATACTCGACATCAGTTGGCAGGATCTGATCAGAAATTGTCCTCACGGTCCAACACAGTCAAAGCAATGCCTGTACATCGAAGAGGAGTGTCATCTTCTGAAAAAAAGGTTTACCTCAAAACAAGTGAATTATTCAGGAAGCCCTGAAAAGGATGGGGAAAAAACCTGGTGGTCCGTTTTCTAAGTTTGATCTTAAGTATTTTCATTTCAAAGTAAAGGACTCCAGAGCAGATGAAAAAAAAAGTTTTTTTTGAAGATTTTTGCCAGGTAAAAAAATAAATAAATAACATTTTTCCCGGCTTAGTTTTCAACATCGTTGTTTGCATTACATGTTCCTCCTTTAACAGGGCAAATGCAACACTAGTGTGCACATTAGTAAAGTTTGCCTTAGAACCTCAGGAGCCTTGAAGCAGACAGGTGACGCAGTGCTCAAAGCTACAGTGTCCCAGTAAAGGTGTGAAGAAAGAAAGGTGAACTTTACTCGTGCAGAAAAGTGGTGCAAATACCTTCCTGTGGCCAATATGTCTTAAAATCAAAACTATAAAAAACAAAACAAATAAAACAGCTTAAATCTTTGAAATTTTCCATACAAAACTTTTTTTTTTTTTACCTGTTTTCTAAGTCTTAAACCCGGGAAAATAACCAATTCAGATCAAACAGAAGGAACATCAGATTTTATTTCCCATTGCCTTTTAGGTTTTTTCATAAATTACGCTTCATCTACAGGATGTCTAATTGTGTTTTCTAGCTTCACTGAAAGTTAAACTGATCAAAACAAAAGGAGTGAATGCAATCATAATGCTTCAATGTGAACAGACTCTTGTAAATGGGGGGGGGGGTAGCTGTAATGTGGTGACTGAGTAATGTAAGAAGTTTAATGTTTTATCTAATTTACATTATTTTAAAAATGTCAAAACCTTTATGCGGTCACATTGAAAAGTGTGTACGAGAATTCTATATTTTATCAATATCCTCTTTCATGTTTAAATGAAGAAAACCCTTGTCTAAATGTATGGCTAATTTATCCAAATCCTGTGGACACTCCGTAGGCTTCATGCTGGCTACATTATCTCTTTATAATGCATGATAAACACAGTACTAAGTGTGTGGTGGCAGCAGGGGTACAAATAACCTGAATAAAAGGTAACACATTGTGGAAGTCAGGGCAACTGTTAGCAAGCTATGTTAGTTAGCTTTCAATGTGGTAATAAAAAGAAACTTACAGGTTGCTGGAAGCTCCTTTATGTTAAATCTTAACCAGGAGAGGAAGCTTAAGTATGGGACAGAAAGAAAGAAGAGAGAAAAAGATGCGACAAAGGTTCACAAAGATTCAAAGCAGGAAGTTTCAATTCGTTGTCGACATCTTAACCCCTGTGCCACCACTTCAGCCTAGTTAATGCTATGTTGTTTAGAATATGGAAAGAAAAGAGGCATTTATAAATGCTCACAGTGTTATTGAGTTTTCATTCTATGCTCACTACAGATGTTGAAGGTGCTTCTTAGTTGAAATTTCACTGATACTTTGAGGACCACTCAGTTATAGAGACACAAGGCTTAGATGCTGTTTTCACAAAAAACAAGCAAACATTGTTTTGTCCTCCTCTGCAAAATATGTTCACATTTCCTAACACAAAAATGTGAGGAGAATTTGCATTTAAATATGAATTTTTATTTTTTTTTACCTTTAATACATATACTTCCCTCAGACAATCTTCATAAATAGCTCACAAAAAGTCTGCATCGAAATGGCCTTTTGGTCGGGGGGAGAATATTTGTGACAGTGCTGCTTCTGAGAGAGAAAGTTTAAGATCCGCTGCTATAAAAAGTGTGAAAACTCTATCAGGAAGTTAGCAGGCCCCTTACTGTTCTGACATATGCAGAGACCCCCCCTACGCACACGGATCTGTCAGTCAGTTTCACGAGCACAGCTGCAGCAGGGCATGGGGAGAATTAGCCCCCTACAGTGCCCCCCACAACCCACCCGTCCATCTCCCCCCGTCAACCTTACCTCCCTCTACCTCTCATTCTTCCAGCCATTCGCCCCCTAACCGTGGGGCCTTCTTTTCCTCTGGCCCTAATCATGGATTTTCTCCAAATAATATGGTTTATTTTAGTAATGGGGTGGGTAGGAGTCAAGCTCGTCAAGGTTGGCCATTTCTGCAGTTTTAATTCTTACTGTATGTGCTGCAGAGAAATGATGTGACAGGAAAATACATATGTGTCTGAGCAAAATCCTAATAACTTTTTTGGTCAAGTGTCTCTCTTCATGTTCTGTCCTTTGCATAGTTTATCAGTGATTTGTTTGGTTTACTCCTGTTCTGTTTGCTTTATGTCTTGTAGTTCTTCGATCCCTCATTCCTACATATTTTGGCCTATTAGTGGCAATTTCAAGATAGACAGCAGATGGAGGAATGACTGACAACGGAGTAAAAAAGAGAGGAGGATGATAAATATGTAAAATGTGCATAGTAAAGAACGCAGAAGTCATTTTCTCTGCTTGCTGTACTAAGAGTGAAGGAACGAGTGGCCACTTCTCTACACTGGGGATTATGTCGGTCAGCTTTTGTGTGCAGAAGGGTTTAGGGGTTCACACCAGATTAGGGACTGGAGGATTAAATTAGGAGACTTCAAGAAAATCCCTCCCCGCTCTGTTTATCCCTGGGTGCCAAACACCAGTTTAACTTAGCCATAAATACTGTTGTGTGTAGGCTATCAGTGTTCAAAGCACATTAAGTACTTATGCACTATTAATTACTGGAAGGGATATTTTGATGAAATGATGGTCCAGACATTCTGTCTCTTGATTCCTAAATCAATGAAATACTATTATATCTTTTTTTAAAAAAATATTACAAACATAATAAAATTATTTCTACTAGGCTCTGATTACAGTTTTTTATTCCGCTTACTTTTCATATTCAGACAGATTGTAATAAAACTCATGATACTTTAGAGGATTATTTTTGATTCATTTGTCTTGAGTGTATAAGTGTAGTGGTGTTATGGGCTATTTTTTGTTTTTCCTCTTGCAGAACAACCATTTTTAGAGGGCAAGATGACAAATAATGTTGGTATTGCAGAAACATAACATGGATTGTTCAGTATGTAAATTTCTTGAAATGTGCTATAACCATGTACCACCAACAGGGTGCGCTGATGCATGACTGCTAGACAAAAATGACATTTCAGTGCTGTCAAAGCGGAACTAAGGGGTCAGTAATCAGTGAATTTAACTCCTATATAGGTTTTTCATTAATTATATTAAAGTGTGACCTCCAACAAATTCACAATAAAGAATATTTAAATAAAACTTAACAAATGACACATTCCATGGGGTCTGCTTACATTTTTTAAAGCTAAAAACAGTCTTATTAAACGAGAATTAAAAACACTGCTTAAAACCAAAAATGTGTCTGATAGGTTAGATAGGAGAATTACCACATTAAAATCATTAAAATTTACAGCTCCTCTTCCCTTATTATTTTAAAAGAGGTTGTATAAAGGTTGACTCTTCAGAAGCTAGTGCTAGTTTAGCTAGTTTGTG
>JAPZDY010000003.1:2734517-2747903 GCA_029783645.1 Ctenochaetus hawaiiensis | reverse complement strand
TCACTACCCCCTCTCTCTCTGTCTCCCCCTTTCAACACTGTCCTGACTAATAAAGGCCAAAAAGCCCGAAAAAAAAAAAAAAAATGACTGGACTGACCCAAGTGACACTTAAAGACAGCAGTCATAAATATTTATAAAGATTCCCTTATGTTACAAGGTTTAAAAAGTAAAACAAAACCTGCCGATTAAATAAAAATAAACGGTGGATTACAAATCTTAAAGACCTGTTGAACAGGAACAGAGCACTCCACACAACTGCATGCAGCAGGTGCAAGTAATTATTTCCTTGATTAAGTATTTCAAGTTTCATTGCTTCATCATCATCAGGACCTGAGTTACATTTGTTTTGTGTCCACTGTGCACATTTGCATTTTCACCATGGACCTGAAACTTGGGTCTACTGCTTTAGACTAAGAAACCGAACTTCATTTTGAGGAACAGAAAGAAGATGCAGAGAGCCAAATTAAGTAAGTAGGGGGCTGGGGAGTGCCATTGTGTTGTTGCAGGAAGGAAATTTTCCAGTGCACTCTGATGGGGCGCATTGACATTACGGACTGCAGTTGCCAGCTCGCTGCAGTTCAGGTTGTTCGTGATAAAATGTTCTCACTTAGATGCCTCAGAACATCACCGAAGTATCTGGTATTAACAATCTGACCCCGGGGGAAGAATTCATGGCAAACAACTCCACAAAAGTTACTGCTTGCACCTGCTACATACGATTTACTTTACAGCACTTCCAATTGGTATAACATTGGAAATTTTTGTTCACAGCTCGTATGTTTCCATGTATGTATTAACATGTCAGTCTTTTAGTAATGCACATCAAATTGTTTCAACTTGTATCTGGGATGTCAAGCTGCCTCTCCTGTCACTCTCAGCACAATTTAAACTGCATCTGCTGAAGAGGATGATGTGACTGAAAGCTTCCTGACACAGCAGCCTGCATTATTATTAGTCTTATTATTTCTTCTGTCTTTATATCAGAAAATACCATTTTATAATGCTGCAAAATTTTGAAACTAATAATTTTTTTGGCAACAAATTATCTCATTTAACTTCAAGATTTTAAAATTAGTTGAAAGGAAGTAAGGTCTCTGAGGGAAAAAAAGCTTGATTGTGCATCAAATTGTTGCAAAACATACAGTGTATTATTCTCTTCTGTCTTTAACTGTTTTAGATTGTCCAATTTTTACCTGCCATTGTTGCAGTTATCAACCATGCAGCACTGATTTGACACCAGCTCTAAGTCCAACAGCCCTATATAATGTACTTGCTGCTGAACAGGTACACAACTGGTCCACTTCTGCTCAGCTAGATTCCTTCTGCCTGAAATCAATCACCGCCCTCAATCTGAGAGATACACATACATCCGTTGTTTCACATCAAAAGATTGTCTGTGTTTTCTGTGTTGTGTAAGCCTGTTCTTATTCTGTACACTTGACCTTCTGGCACCAAGGCCCAGTTATGGCTGATAGAGACAACAAACAAAGAGCGATTGCTATCTCCCAGATCATTACGCAACTGACGCTGGGGAAGGCACGGTACAGAAATAGCCAAAGGGCAAGGTGGACGGCCCGTAGTCAGGGCTCATCTTTCACACAGCCTTTACACCTGCACGCATCCTTTCGCACACACGCACACACACTCACACACACATAAATGCATCATGTACAGGCCTGTAAACCATCAAAACACACATTTATGCTATATTCACACAGATGGTAGACTGCAGATGGACGACGCCTTCTGGAAAGCAAGGGGAAAACAAACAGTCAGTAGGACGTCAAAATGAAACACATATCTGCTATATAGTGATGTCATCCTTTTTTTCTTACAAAAAATGTTATAAAGAAATTTAAAAAAATGTATTTTATATGTACAGTATTATACAGTCATCCCAGATATGCATTTAACTAATAATACAACTGTTAATATTCCGTTGCAGACTTAAAATTCATGCTAAATTCTCCCCCCAAAAATGAATTCCCTCCAAAACTTAAGATACATTATGCAAAACTTTGCATTTTATGTTCTTTAGTGCTCCCATAATTTCTGAGCACAACACCACTAATTTCTGGTGACTATTTGGCCTGAAATTGTGTGTCTTAAAGTAAATGTGTACACTCAGACATTTTATACTGTGTACTGTTTTTGTCAATAACTGAAAGACAGACCGACATTAACTTATGTCTCAGTCTCTCCAGGGCTTAGTTATTATCTCCTTTTCTGACCATCATCAACATCCTTCTCTGTCTCTTCGTCTCTATACTGATGTCAGTAAAAGCTGATGAGTTCTTAGCTTGTGTAATGAACACATTGCTCTGAGTGGCAACAGTCTCTCCCAGGCAGCTGGCTGAGCGACTAACAATGGTTACTAGCTGTTTTAGTTAGCTAAAATGAGCTTTAGTTAGCTTTAGTTAGCTGCTGTCACTGATTACTCTAGGAAGTTCCATAAATCACTGAGAGTTAAGCAGAGCAGCCAGAGAACATTGAGGCAAAACCAGAAAGCATTTTCTGGTCTTCACAACCAGTTTTTAGAGACTGTAAAGCATTTTGCAAAGTTTTGTTTGCTCCTGCAAGTTACTTAGCGTAGTAACTGATGAGGATGAGGAGCACAGTAACTGAAGAGGAATTATTACTGTTGTATCAAGTGTCTCTTTTTGAGTGTTATAGCAGTTTGGATAGTCTTGCTAAATTTTTTGCTACCTTACAAGCTCTAAGATTGCTTGACTTGTCCTCTCTTGTTAATCCAACTTTATTAAGGCAATGTCACTATGTTATGCATGATCAGAACCAAGAGAAACGAGACACAAAGAATGAAAATAAGTCTCTAGTGTAACAAAATGCAATTATCTTTTCACTGTATGTCCGCTCATACATCATCTGGTAATACCATTCTTTGGGGTTATTCATTTGTTCATAGGGCAGGGCCCATGGCTGGACAGTAACCAACCATCAAAGGTTTGCCTTAATTCAAAAAGTCCTCATTGAAATAAAGCAGTATCTTATTTCTCTCTCCCTCTCACACTGTCATCTCTCATTCCTTCCCTTAGGGTTCATCTATGAAATTAAAATAAAGTGAATGAAGTTTCTCTTTGAAGAATGGACAGATAGAGAGGAAGGGCTGAAAACGACAGAATGAGAAGGAGACAAGGGGAGGAGTGAGCAGTGGGGGGCCTGGTGGAGACATGGTAAGCAAGGGGCAGTATGTGTGAAAGAGAGAGAGATTTGAGGGGCTGCGGGGCAAGCGATGGGAGTGCAATTAAAAGTGCACACACTGGCAAAAATCTGGGTGCTTTTAAGGCAGAGTAGCCGTAGACCTTTTCAGAGAACTCATTACACTAAGGCAATTTGAGGAAGCAGTGGGCTCTGTTGAATAGTCCAATATTACAGCCTTCTTTCGGGCCTCAGTTTTTTCTTTATGTGCCCCTTTCCTGCCTCACTTGCTGGTTAGCTTTGTGGCCAAATGTTAAGATTATAAGTTTTTCCTTCTAGGTATTTGAGAGGGACATCTTGATCTCCGGCCCCCTCTTGGCTTGATTTATTGAGTCCCGAAAAAGCAAAAGCAAAACAATTTCCATGAATAATAAGAGACACAATTAGAGTGAGGTTAGCTAATTGTGATTGTGCTACAGTTGAAATAAAAGGTTTTGAAATGACAGAACTGTTGTAACAATGTTACTATCTAATCTTATTCTCCATGGTCAAGGCGCAAATACAGTCCAAATTTGGGAACAGGGGATATGCAGACCATTATGTTTGTATTGCAAATGTTATCTGTACACTCAGGGTGTGTGACTGTAGAAGTATGCATGTAGATGTGTGTGTGGGTTAGTGCCAGAGAAAGAGCAAAAGGCACTGAAACAAGGAAACACAGCAGATGAAATGACACTTGTCAGCTGCGACACCGATTTTTAAACCAACAAATGCAGATTATGGATCTACTTCAGAATCCAAAAGTGTTTGGTGAAAACAAAAAAGTGTGTCGCTCATCCAGTGAGTTAAAAAACTGTTGCTTTGCTCAATTTAATTAAAACAAAAGAGGTGAAGTCTGATCAGAACAGGATGCCTCCTTGTAGCAACTTAATGTTTCATTGGAAGACAAAGTGAAGAAGGAGTTTCCTGTCTTTGTTTATCTGTGATGATGTCACGAAGTAAGACCTGCAGGAACCAGCACTAATCTCATCCAATGGGAAACCAGGGTTGGATTTAAACAGGTCCCAGACTCAGATGTGATTTATAAGGCATAATGGCTTTTGACTGCATTTCTTTGTCCCTTTGTTTGTTTGGCTGCAAAACAGGTCATAAATCCTGTTCCCTCTTAGCAAATGGGACACATGTCAAACTATATAGTCAAAGTACATGTCCAATAAATTTTCCTCAGAAATGATTGTGTCATGTAATGTAGCTCTTACCACGATGCTGTATGTTAAGGTGTTAATTTTCTGATATTTGGTTTCAGCTAGTTATTCGATGGTAAAAAGGGCATGTAGTGTCATGATTGACAGCAAACCCCAATCCACAGAACCCAATGCTGTGACTCCATCAGCTGATTACTGCTGCACAGACTTCAAATGACATTGCCAATGCAAGATAGCATCATCTGCATCAGGGGTCCTTTTTTGTACAGTGTGAGACGCATTGCCTGTCTATATTTACAGTTGTTGGTGAATTGATAAGATCAAAACAAGAAGCAACTATGATGACACAACAGAAGCATAGATATATGCCTGTCCAGTACACTACACAATGTTTTTTGTTTGTTTGTTTGATTGATTTTTTACAAAAAAGGATTAGCAGCGTTTTCTATAATCTCCATTTTAAGGAATTCAAGGGATGAATGCAAAGATATTCATTTCAAACAAAAACATTTTGGTGTGGATACAGCCTTCAATTTCACTGGTTAATGTCAAATCTTGCATGTGAGTATTAAGTATTACAAGTCTTACAGTCACTTTTTATTAGTCAAGAACTTAGTAGTGTCTTTCAGAATTGAGACTGTATCAAGAAAGTGGCTATTTTTCATTTTTAAAGGACAAATAATGTAGTTAATAGGGGTTATCCATATAACATACCTATAGCTGTTTTGTATTTTTCTATAATATGGGACAGTTTAACAATTTTACTTTTTATTTTTTTTCCTAAGCCCAAAACTCAATGCAGTTTCTGATGCCATTTAAATTATATATATTTGGATAATTAAATTAATATCATAAAAATGTGAGGGCAAGTCGACTATGGCCTCTGGCTGACTAGAAAAATCTCCTTTCAGGGGGCAGTATTTTTTCATGTCATAGTCAGTGTTCACTCCGCTGAGATAGCGCTTAAAAGTTGACCAGGCTCAGCTGTGGAAGAGGGAGGTCTAAGAGGACAACTCAACAGGCCATTAGTGCTCCATAAATGATAATTTATGCGTCCATGTTGAAATCTGGCCATGGGAGCTTCATCACCGGCTCCTTCAGAGTGTCTTCTGCCACTAATTACCGGGTCAAAAAAGCAATTTGTACCATCCGAGAACAGCCTCCGTTCTTTCCCACATTCTCTCTCTCTATGCCTCTCTGACACTCACACACACAGACACAGAGAGAGATGAAAAACGCACATAAACACCCCGCACATTATGCAAAGGCACCAGCTGCTGGTAACACCTCCCCAACAGGCTGGCAAGAGGGCGAGGAGAGAAAAAGTGGTGGGGGAAGATCATGGTTGGTTGGATGGGTTGGAGGGTGGGAGGTGATGAAAAAGTGAGAACGAGTTAGAGCGGCGGAGGGGAGAGCAGGCATAATGAGTGCTGTTATCAGCTTTGTTTACAGGCCTTTCTGAAAAGGGGTTGAAAAGTTGCATTGGATGTTGTGTGTTCGGAGCCAGCGTCTTTCTTATCCCACATTTAAGTCTCCCACGCAATTTGAGAAATGTTGTACACCTATTTTTTTTTCTTTTTGTGAATATGAGAAGTTAAAAAAAGACAAGAAGAGCAATTTCTGAGAGGTAATTTTTCAAAACTGTGTGGACCGTGTGGCGTTGCTCCCTCCCAGCAGCAGAGACTGAGGCTGCGAGACACATTTGTGCTGGATGCATGATGTAGCTGGGGGAAGAGGTTGAGGACACACAGGATTTGTGTTTGCGTGCTCTCCCCAGCCCTGCACATAGTGTAAGGGACAGGCCAGTGCTTTCAGAGGCATGTCAACTGGACACATTAACTCATAAAATACCCCCTCTGCATGAAATATGCAGAGCTGGGCCACGAGGATGGAAGTTGATGATCCATAATTGATGTAAATGAGGAGCTCTCCCATGGCAAACACTGTGCAAATCTGTCTTTCTGTGTGTGTGTTGCAAGGGAAATAGACTTGTGGGCTGAATTTTAAGTTGCTGGAGGTAAAGTCATATCTTGTACCATCATGCAACCAAGCTTCATAAGACTTGCGATGCAGTTAAGAACAAAACCAAGACAATGTTACACACAGTGGGTTGTAGAGTTCGTGAGCACACCCGCTGCTGAGGAAAAGAAAGACAGAAAGAGTGGGAGCCGAACATGGGAAATCTTTGTCTTGACACAAGCACAAATTGAAATCTTCCATATTGACCTTGTATGAATTGATAACATCCTGGCACTTTAATAATGGATGCACCCCTCACCCCCACCCTCTTTTTTTTTTTCAGATTCCATGTCTGCCAAGTAGCTGGATGTTTCACTTGGCTGGCCTGCAAGCAGAATGAATATTTTACTGAACATAACTGCCATCTCTTTCTCCATAAGCATCTCTGACATGCAAACGAACAAGACGATCGTGTTCACACAGGATAAGTGAGGTGAGGGTGATAGCACGCTCTACCGATGAGCTGATGCTCCCTCCCTGTTTTTTTGATTTCTCACTTATTCTCTGCCACAAGTAATCAGGCTTTACTTTACCTACGCAGAGGAGGTCCTGCTGGTTATTTTTGCCCTGCATATACACTGTAATCAAAGGTGGTCATGTTATTTTTAAAGTGTAATTAATCATGCTCTTTTAATAAGAATAAAATTAAATACAGTTATTCATATTTTTGAACAGGAGCAGATGGCAGTTACTCTTGAGCATGAAAATTCCCTTTTTGCCCTTGGGAAAAGTATTTAAATTAAATATTTTAAATTTGTGAGATGTTGTGGAGCAAAACAGCATCAGCTAGTAGAGGGTATAGAACAGAAACACTAGTATTAATCCTTCCCCACTTAAAGACCAATCGGTATCACTTGACTTAAGTCCACATTCTTTACAAATTTCTTCAATAAACATTTGTAAATGTAGATAATAACATGGTTTAACAAGCAGGAAGCCTATGATGAGGAGATATTCACTCTACATCTAGCAAGGCAAACTGGGGTTGAAATTAGCAGTCAATGCCATGGCTGTGAATTTCCTCCTTCTGACTTAAGTGGGGTGATGACGGTCTCAAAATTCAGACAAGAAAGGTTTCAGAGGACACAAACCTAAAAACCAGAAACGATAACGAGGGGGAACCCATCCCATTAATATGGGGGGTGCCGTTGACGTATGTAACAGGACACTACAGGTAAACAAACCACAGACAGTCAGAAGAGGAGCTAACACTAGGTTGCTCTAAACAGCTAACTTAGTCAAGCTGAAGGGTCAAGGTATCTTTTACAGTTGAGTTCTAAGTTATGAACAGTGATGAATAAAACCCATGTCCACTTGCAAGTGACTTTATGTCTGATTCAAACGTGCTCTCATTGTTTACCTGATATAGCTAGCAAGATGATGTGGAGAGTGGAAGGTGAGGGAACAGTGGAGAGGAGTGCTTGTTGGCCGTAGCTGTGGGCATGCTGGAGATCTAATGAATATTAATAAAACAGAGCATACTTAATGAGGCCAAAGGTGTGTTGTAACATTAAAGCAATTTTAAGACATGAATTATTTTTTATCTTAAAAAAGAAATCTACATATACAATTCTGACTATCAGACAGGCTATTTAAGGGTTTTCAAATCAATGTCAGGAGAGAGTCTTTAAGTCATGCAACATTGGTGTAGCACAATGTTAGCCTTTCATATCTGAAAAGATTATCTTATTGAACAAAACATGTAAGTGTCCTTACCTTTTGTTTGCCACAGAGCTCATTTTTTTGGCAGCAATCACAAAGTTACTGACAAAATCCATTGCCTTTTTGTAGTGGTATCTATGGTGATGCTAACTTTGAGTTTGGCCTACAAAAATGCAGCACCCCATGCAAGTAGGATAGCTCAGTGAGCATGATCATCACCCAATCAGCTCTTAGTTTGCAATCAGTGTAGGCTGCATTAACTCTCACTGATACTTTTCATACCATGGAGCCACAAGCAGAGACGTTCAGATCAGAGTTTCCACTACTACTGCCTTTACCATTTCCCCACTGCAGCATGCCCTCCCTGAAAGAAACAGAACATGATATCAAGACATAGCTCAGTTTCTAATACCAGCCAATCTAAATCTGGCAATGTTATTACTTTTACAGATGCTGAAACAAAACTCAGATGTGCTTAATCACTCCAAAAGATGGCAAAAATTGTCTTCTGCCAAAGAAACAAGTAACCTACAGATGAGCAGTTACAGTCAAGGTGAACAGCTAAGGGTGTCGATTTCTCACCTGTTCAACGGGAGAAATCCAAAATAGGACACCCAAACAATGAAGTAATTCACACAATTTTAAGGTTCAAAGTGACTTCACTCAGGCCATGATGTCCCTCAGTGTAAGTTTTTTGAGAGTGTAATGGGACAGTCTCCTCTCTGGTTGCCTCTTTAAAGCCAAATCAATGGCCATTGTTTTCCTCCTCTGACCTTGTGAACAAACCGGGGGACAGAGCTTGGATGTAGTTACCGCTGCCTCTCTCTTACAAAGACCTCAAGGTCATTATCTGATTTATGCCAAACATAGGAAGGAACATGTAGCCTCTGGTTTCTCCTTTCTTCCGACTAACCTTTATTTTTACCTTCTGTCCCTTTCATTCCTTCTCTGCCACATCTTCTGTTGAATGGCAACTATCAAGCCTCGATTTTCATCAGGACTCGAGCCTTGACTCAAGTCTTGATTTTCTTCACCCTCACACACTCTTGCCAAAATTCCTACAGGCAAATAGCCATGAAAAATTTACCAGTAATTCCTCACCTTGTGCTGAGCAGCTATTTGTTGTCCGGTTTTAAACTGTGTAAAATAATATATTATTGAATTCCGGGGAGGAGAGTAGAGAGGAGGCAGGCAGAGGGAGGGCAAGGCACAGAGGGAGACCAAGGTCGGCTCGTTTTGCCCGAGGAGCTGTCGATCAATATCATTTGGTCAATAACTTCTTTATTACTACCACTATCACTCCGAGCAATATAATTTTTAAAACTTTTTTCTCTGTTCAAATATTGAACCATGTGCCAACTAAAATGCAAAGCCCCACCGCATAAAAGCTAAGTGGATGCTTTACTATTCTAATATTTGATATTCAAACATATTCATCTGACTGGGGAATAAATGAGATGTGCTCCATCTCCATATTATCATTTGTCCTTATTTTATATTTCACATATTGATTAGGCCTGTTTTTGCATAATTATCGATTAAGGCCATGACTTGCCAATGTCTGATGATTCTTTAATATAAGCGTGAACTCATAATGTGAAAGTGGCAGCTTTTGGAAAGAACTACAACCCCCTGTGGCTCGACGTTAAGACGTTCGCAGCCGCAGGAAATTTCACAGATGAAGCTTCGGTTAGATTACATCTGCATTAATCTCATGACAGAAGAAGAAAATGGTCTGGAAGATTTTGTTCTACGATTTATAATTTATGATAATAATTGTTAAGATGAACACATTTTCTTCCATTAGCTCTGCTTTTCAGCTTTGGTTTGAGCACTGTCACTTGGTCAAGCTTGGTTATTCAAGTTATATCTTCAAGACTGCATTACCAATAATGATTGGTTTTAAAAGTTAAAATCATTTTTGAGAGGGTTTCTATCAACACTTGAATTTTCATGAGGTATGTCCCAAAACAGTACAAAAGGCAACACACGTCTTCCTCACATACTTCTCCTTAACTTTTAAGCTTTAAGCAGGTTATCGCTTTAGACTATAAAACTTATGTCATGATACTTTTGGAAAACAGCTTTAAAATATAAGAAGGTTCCTTGGATTGATTTTCTAATCATCTCAGCCTTCATACGTGTCTTTTTTATCATTTGGTTGCTTTTGTCTTGTACATTAAATCTTGCCTGTGCATGCATTATAATCTATGAATCCCTTGTGCACACATAATTTAAATTCAGTGCAGTAAGGCGGACTCCGCTATTAACAGAGAATGTCCATGTGCAGTGACACATTCAAACACATTCCTGATGTGTCTTAAAAAGACATCCTGGATAATAAATAAGCAGACAAATGCCTATTTACACCTTTAACACTTAAAATCACCAGCAATCATTTGCAGAGAAGTTCACTGCTGATCCACTTATAGCTATTTTACGATCATCAATAACTTGGGTTTTTACACACTACCATTGTAAATGTTTCACAATTTCCAGCTTTAAGTTGTGAACTCTGTTGTTTGGGCAAGAAGCATGTTGGTTTTATCAGAGATTTTTTCCTGAAACATTGAAGAAACTGAACAGAAGGGATCAGTGAGAGTATCAAAACATTAAAGTCACAGACATTAAAAACCAAAACAGTGAGCTAAAAGTCAAAAACAAAGGCTAAAAGTCTCATATAGCAGAAGAACTGGCGAAGTTAGGTGATAATTCTCTCAAGGTTTGTCCATATCAGACAGACCTTTCACATTACACATCTTATAGCTCGTAAAAAAAATACATAGTGCAGCTTAAAGGTTTTCTCCTTTCTTGTGTTACAGTCGATACATTAAGCACAAGACTTAATAAAAGGGCTGCCACTTCTCTGTCATTCTAAAAGTGGTCTAAGAGATGATAAAATAAAATTTTAGCCATCTTTTAAACCATCCTCTCTTTTTTAACTAAAGAGCATGAAATGAATCATGGCTGCCTCTGGCCTTCATCCTAGCAGACATCATCTGTGCATTTTTTTTTTTGGTCCACAAAACCAACCCAACTCTTCAAAAAACATCTCAAAATCACAAATGTGACTGACCCATGTAGTCAAATTAATAAATCACTGGACACCCCTTATAAAAGCATTCAAGGCTGCAGTTGAAGTATTGTAGTGAAGTTGTTAGCATTTTATTTCCTAATACTGGTCTTTAAATCACGCATCAACATTTTTAAAGACTGATGTGTGGTTTGAAAGTAATCCAGGACTATTTTAGGGAAGAAAATAGAAAAAAAAGAGGAAGTTATTTAAGAGCGCAGGGAGGTTGAGCCTGCTGATGGAGTCTTTGTATTCTTTCTCCTGCCACAGTGACAGTCATCATGCACAAAGAAGGAACTAGCTCCCCAGAGCCAAACAGTTAATGTATTTTACAACTCAATCTCAATGCTTTTTGCTGTGCCATTCTTATTCCCCTCGCCAGCCTCGCTCTGCTACACATGCTGAAGGACAGAAAGAAACAACAATAAACACAAATGCAAAGTAAGTAGAATAACCCATAAAAATTACTGGCAGTTTCCCAGAACCTGGAAAGGATAAGGACCTATTTACCGCCATGTGTAAAACAGGTTTACAGTCATTTTAAGCACAGAGGGGAAAAGAGTTGTCTTTTTAACTACTGCGTACAGGGCCAAAGGAGAGTTCAGAGTTTTTATATTTGGTACAAAGATGCAAGTCATTAATGTTTCCAGTAAAGTTCCAATAGAGCACAATGCACTTTAGTGGATTGGAACATCCATTTGCCCTCCAGAAATTTCTCTTAATCTACCATTTTCCAGAGTCTGTTATTATAAATATACTTGTTTAAATATTATTGGGGGGCTTCTGTCAAGGGGTATCTTCAGTTCAAACAGAAATCACACTTTACCTAAAAGGATAGCATCTGTTATAATGGTATAAATAATGAGAACCACTGAGAAACAAAACTGTTTGTGCTTCTCTGATCCCTTCATCAAGGTATGCAAATGAGGATTTTCCTTTTCATCCCTCCATGCTCCCAACAGATCAGCACTTCACAGAACAAGTTGGAATTTATATCTGGTGAAGGGAAATACATTAACCATTTAAAAGTTTTTACTCATTTTATCTCTATTTTTAACATCATGCATTATTTTTTCCTATACTTAACCATAATATGCTGTTGTAACAGTGAGAACTGTGATTGTAACTGTACATGTCTTACTGCGTCTGGATACAGATGAGAACTGAAACTACTTAACAAGTGGGGTGATTTGTAGCTGTGCTAAGAAGTTAGACATCATCGCTGTCAAAAAAAGTTATTATATCACAGCTTACAGCTAAACAGAATTCTTAATATGAGCCATACTATTTAATAAATTGCTTATATTGCTTATACTGCAAATCTTAGCTAAAATCAATATAATATCAAAAACTCCGATTAACCTGTCAACCCTATCTGTCATGTATAACTGAAATAGAATAATTGTAATTAACAAACTTTAAAGTGCAATGCTGATAGAAAGTACATCATTACCTGTAATATTATCTATTCAATCAACTAAATGATCTGTATCTATATCCACGCTGGGAACGGGTGGCACTTAGATCAGAAATCCATGCTGAAAATGAGAGTGGGTGGAGCTAACCATAAGTTGTTGATTTTTGAATGTGGGTAGATCAGAAAAATGCTGTATTTATTATTTATCATTTATTATTTATTAGACAGTTCATTAGATGACAGAATTGAGCTTCAGATAAAAGATTTTGATCGCAAGAGTAAGAGAACTTATTTACAGAAAAAATGACCTGAATGAAAAAAAACCCAAGTAAATAAATAAAAACTCATTTTACACAGATAAATAACTTATTAAGAGTATGTAATCCATACTAGATATTCGCTTAAACTAAGGATTTGGCTCGTCCCTTAGTATTTGACTTCTATGGTGATTGGCAGAGGCCCCTTCTATGGTCTGGAATTTGCGAAACTGGATAAGGATGACCCCATTACCCAGAACTCTGACCCCAGTAATTGTTGTATTTGTTGATGTGGTGACCTTCAGGTCCTATCCAGGCTGGAGCATCAGGAAAGAAACAGGGAGAGTCAGGGGAGGGGTGAAGAGAAAGAGAAAAGATGGGGGTACAGACACATAATGACACATGGACACGTGATGACAGCTGCAGGGAAAAGGGTGAATCACAAGTTGTTGAGTACTGGACTTTTTTAATGGAATGTTGGTTTCCACTGAGTTATGTCCAGCATCTCTTTCATAGCAGCATCACCTAAACACCAAGATAAAAACTCCGCTTCTTTCCATACTCTCTTTTATCTCATGAGAAATTAAAAATCTTCTC
>JAPZDY010000003.1:2702837-2714125 GCA_029783645.1 Ctenochaetus hawaiiensis | reverse complement strand
TTCTCTGCGGCTAGTCTCCAATAAAACAAAATCTACCTATACTAATACCAAAGGGGGAAATAGAACAAGCAGGAACAGCCACTGTAGTTGTCGGATAAAAAGCTGCTGACAACAAGCTGCTATCGCACCTTTGCAAACATTTCACCTCCAACAGGTAAACAACTTTTTTCACCGCTGTGCTATGTGATAAAAAAACACACACACACAACAGAACTCAAGATCTACTCAAGTTAAGTGTGTCATTAGTTAAACACCCCATCATACAGGTAGCAATGTTTTAATGAAAATGACTGACAAGCCAAGTCAAATCATGTCAAGCCAAGCCAGCACATTTGTACAGTATATATGGATAACATTTCAGTTACATCTTGTGTGTGGCTACATACTATGGAACGTACATTTGCAAATAAGCCTTTTTTATCCTCGGATAGTCCTAAAAATAATTATATTTGTTCGTATAAAAACAAGTAAACAATTAAACATGCAGGAATTAGCTAGTGTGTTTTGAAAAAATGCCCACAGTTACACCTGGTCTCCACTAGTAAAAAGTTTTAAATAAAAACACTCCACATTAATAAAACAAGAATGTTAATCTGTACAAAAAAATATCAATTTTTAAAAAACACAGATATTATTTGTATGCTTTTGCAACTTCGCTGCAGTCACACCTGTCCTTCCATAAAGCTTCTTAAGTTCGGTCTTGCTGAGTGAAGGGCTATAACACAGCACACTCCTTGCCCTGAGAGCAGATAGATGTGCGTATTGGGCATCACATCCACCCATCCTTTCATCCTGTCTGGCCCCCTCCTTTTCTCTGCCCCCGCCACCCCACACCACCCTCTATCCAAATAGAGAGATCTGGAGGAGGAGGGGTGGCAAGGTGGCAGGCGCCCCAAATGTAAAGCGTACGCAATCACTCAGATACAAGTGGCACCGCTAAAAATTGCCTTCATACATCAGCTTATGGTTTACGGGCTGTGGCAGAAAGGACGGCAAAAGGTCAGCTGGAAAAACATATAGACGTGTCAGAGCCACTGCTCGGGGCGCCGGAGCTCTGGGCTGATGGCTGAGGAGATGGGCTGGCTGTTGGTGTGTGAGTGGAAGTGTATGAGTATGTGTGTGTGCGTGTGTGTGACAAACTCAGGGACACTAGGGCAGTGTTTGATAAGAGCCCAGTGTGTGCATGTTTATACTGCTAAATGTCCTCACAATGATAGAAAAGAGAAGCCCACAGAGGTGAGGACAACAGTTGAGTTGGATCAGTACAGGGTTTTGGAATTTAGATTAAGATGTCGTTTTATGATCGCTGACCATTTGTGGTTTGATTTTAAAGGGTAATTTCACTTATTATTTTAATTGTTATTTGGATTACCAGTCTGTCCTGATGGGTTATCATCCACTAACATTTCAGTCACTTTGGCTCTGAACTTATGGAGGAATCAGAGAAACCCTGTCCCACTGTACTTTAACTAGGATGCATTTCAGGTATCGCTTTAACCCTCTTTCCTCCACGTGCAAAACCTCCAGGATCTAAATCTAAATTTAAGATTTGCTTACTCGCAATTTCCAGAGCTTTTCAGCCACTCAAGGTCTGTATCAAAATTGCAGTCCCATACTCTTGAGCTAGAACTGAAAACAATCAATTTGTTTACCAACAGCAAATCATGAGCAATCATCTTAATAACTGCTTAATTATTTAGAAATAAAATGTCAAATTTCCTCTCTGAGAAAGGCACAATTTACTTTAATTTTTTTATGAAAAACTTGTTTCACAAAATTGTATGGTTTGCAGACATTTATGAAGCGGAAGCTGATATACATGTCTTTTGAATGAACTGCAATTACTGTTCTCTTAGCTATTTAGCCAATATAAAAAACTAAGAAGTTTGCTGTCCATCAGCAAGCTCACTGACTCAGGGAGCTGAAATAAACCTCTTCAGTAAATTTTTATTCTACTAAAAGGTGTACAGTGAAGAACACAGTTCCAAGGGCGAGTACACAAAACAGTCAAGAGAAAACAGAGAAGTCCTACAGGCTTTGTGACTGACATGTTCACCCATTGGTCTTGTTGATAGCCATTATGTCACCATACTGATAGAAGTACACAGTTCACAGAGACAAGTCTATTTTATTTGCTGGTTGACCAGGCTTTAACTTTTTTCTTTTTCTCCACCTAATAGCTGCCTCCCTGGAGAAAGAACAGAAGTTCTCATCTCTCCCAGTAGTAGATATCGTTTCAAGTCTTTGATTAGCTAATCTGCAGGCAAAGAAACTAACCAAACTCTCTACTGGTGTCAGAATACGTAGAAACTTAACCTTCAGCAGCTGGTAGATAAGAGTTAAAGAATATATTTAAGGTAATATTTAGAAAGCCTATTTTTAAGATCTAAATAATGAAGTTAGTATTAAGGTTAATGATGATGGGTATTGTGTGGATACGGTTTGGATTCAGGTGAGAAGTTGTACCTACTACACTATAGTAAGACAAACATGTTTGTGTGTTTGTTCTGTGCATGTGTATACTTCATTTATGATCATCTGTGTTTGTCTTTGTTTCTCACTTTGTACGTGGGTCGTGTACTGTAGCGAATTTCCAGAGTCAGCAAACACACGGACACACACGTGCACAAACACACACATACGCATGCACACACAGGTATATGCTGGATACTGTAACCTCTCGGTCGACCTCCGCTGACAAGACAGATCGCTCCATTCATCTACGGGTGAGTGCATCGAGCGCTTCATTCATCTGCGGCTGAGTGGATCAGGCCGACCAGCATTTTTCACACCGCTGGCCCATGATGCATCTGGGGCTCTGGAGGAATGTCACTGGCCTGAATGCTCTGATCTGTCATGAGGCCCTGGCTGCCACACCACTCTATACACACTGACACACACACACATGTACACACACAGGATATGTGGCAGGGTGACCTGCTGGCTTAACAAGACGACCCTATTGTTCTGAAAAGTTGTAGATTTGATCCAATCAGCTGATTGTCTGTAAGTAAGATATCCAATTGTTCTGCACACTGAGTCATATAAACTTTATTAAAAGTTCTCATGACAAGATATTACTAATTTACTGTACATATACTGTCTGTCATCAGATGATATGTATTAACTCTATGCATTAACTGTGGCAAACACTAGGACCCCAAACCCCTGTTTAAGTTTTTTCACCCACATTTTTTATGCTTCCAATGCCCATGTGTGTAAATGCTATGAACTGTAACTGTTCAGAGCACCTGTGGGTATTGGTGTTCACACCACTATGACAAGAGCTTTAAAACACAATAAAGAGGAGGTTTTAATGCTCAGAGCAAGAGGATCTGGTGAAGTTAGCTCAGTGATCACTGGAACTGTGGCCTGGGGAGCCGATGTTCTGTCGATATGTGCTACCTGTCAAGGCACAGCAAACCAAACTCAGTAGCATTTAGTGACAAGATGACGGAGGATAAGCAACAAAAGACTTTAACAGAGGAAGCTAAAGAAGAGAAGGAGAGAGAGAGAGTCAGAAAAGAGTTCAACTGGCTTAGACATACTATTTACTTAGACTTAATACTTAGACCTACCAGTCCAAGTAATACCAAGTGGTTTACTGTGTTAAATATCTTGGGTTTTTTTGCACTTGACTGTGTTTGCAAAGTTGTCACTTAACAAACCAGGCGTTAGTATCATACTGTCTCTGAGTCAAGTCATGTTAGCTGTGTTAGCTGTGCAACACTTGTTTAAAAAAATGGATGGCAAAAAAAGTCTGAGCATGTATGTTTGTTTCAAGACATTCTTTAGGACATTAATCAGTTATGACCCCAACAAGTTTTTTGTTTGTTTATTCATTTTGTTTTTTTGAAGTGAGCACATACAGTACATCTGATGATACTGCTACAGAAACCCGGCCTTGTATTTTGGACATTGGTATTGAACTGTGACAGTGTGAGAATGAGAAACCACACAAAATACGAATATTTACTTGTTGCTTCAAAGTCAGAAATGATTGAGGCCAAATCAATGAAATATATAATAAGGACAAATGATAATTACATGATGTTGTGTCAAAATGTACTTCATGTTATTTCTTCCCCAGTCATTTATATATGTTTGAAAATGAGGTATTTTAGAAGCAAAACATCAAGTTAGCATTCATGCGATGGGGCTATGCAGTTTTTCTGGCATGTTGTTCAATATTAAAACACCCTGAGGTTTACGCCTCAATTCCAAAACAAGGGTAAAAAAAAATTATCACTCACCAACTCCATGATCCAGCCACCCCTTGCACAAATCAGTTACAACTTACACAAATGTGAAGAGTTAAAATTTCTCCACACAGAAAGTCCAGCCAGGAACTGAATGCAGGCCTTTGCCGTGAGGTGACAGTGCTTACCACTACGCCACCATGCTGTCCGATTAGGACTCATGTAAAATGGTCTGTCAGATGTCGTGTGGATCAAATAAGTTAACTGAGACCACCTGAAAAGGGTCCCGGTCTGGTCTGGTTTGTTTGCAGTTCAAAAACAAAGCAGACCAGACTGGGACCCATGACATATAATATTTTTTACATATATGATTTTAACATGTACAGAAAATTTGAACATGAATTGAAAAGCGGGTCTACCATTACAGGAACAGTTCAGATATTTTCATGTGAGGTTGTATGAGACACTTATGCCAAGTCAGTGTCTTTGCTGCCATAAGTAACAATCAGCTCGCTCTCTGCCAGGAAAAGCAGCGTGGTGAAGGAAACAGAGCACAGTTCTGCTGTTAATGGTACCAACAGCAACACATCTTTGAGTCACCAACAAAACCACCCACCTAGAATATATCTGTCCCTTTACCTCAGACAATCATTTTCTTTGGGGACTGCATTACTCAACCACACAATATCCATGTTGCTGTGCAGGGCTGTGCATGTGAGTATGGATGTTGTGCACGGCTCTATGTAGGAACACGGAGTAAGGTAAGACACTGTGTGGACATTAGTGTCTCATACGACCCCACATCAAGATATCTGCACTATCCCTTTAAATCCGGAGAGTGGGAACTTTCTAGAAAAGGATGTATAATTGAACTAATCTATGAACAAAGAAATAGATATTGTAACAGTGGCCCAGGACTGGAATGGGCCGACAAACGGAAGAACACAGCACCAGACTGTACATCACTACCATCCATAACCATCGACTCACTTTTTGTGTATTACTACCTACTGTATTCACATCTCCCTCTTCTCTTGTCTTTATAAAGTAGTTTCCTTCTCAAATGTGTAGAAAAGCTCTTTCTTTTTGTGCAGTAAAGAGGGAGAGGACTGGAGAAAGAGATGGGTGGAGGAGTGATGATGTTGGCCGGACTGGGTAGAGTGTGTGAAGCTGAAATAACGATGATGCTGATAAAGTGCACAACGGGCATCCAGTGGCACAGCTGGCAATGCCTGGCAGAGGTGGCCCAGTTAGCCCAGTTAGCCGGCTGGCTTCCACTGGACCACGCACAGATGCCCATTAACTGCCCCACTGATGACACCCTTGGGGCATAAAACACACAAACACACCCACATACACACAAACAAACATTTATAAAGACATGTAAACACTCACATATTTTACACAAAGACAGATTTAACCACAATGCAAAAGACACAAACACACATGAATGATATTTTGACTTACAATACATGCTCTCATTTTGTGTTCTCACAGACACACACACACACACAAACACACACATGCACTGTTTTATTGAAAGTTTACAAACACACACGTATAAAGGAATGACTCAGTCAAGTCCAAACATCCCTAAACGTACAAGTTTAGTGTCCCCACTTACACACTCACAAAAACATACACACACACACACGCACAGACCAAGAAAAATCTCATGCTGCTCAGCCAGTATGTTCCAGCAATCACCACACAGACCCTGTGACTGCCCACACACACCCACACTACACACACAAACACACGCATACACAAACTGCAATTCTCACCTCAGGGCAGAGATGTGCTCTGATGTTTCCGGGGCAGTGGGCAGTCACGAGTGTGTGTGTGTGCCTGACAGCTGTTTGTGTGCATGTCCATGTGTCCGTATTTGTGTGTGTGTGTGTGTTGGCGCGGTGCCCTAATTTGACAGAGCTGGAGCAGTGGTTGATCCCCAGTGCAGTTGATTTGGCTTGATGTTGACCCTACAGGCCTTGTCAGCTCCAACATGCTCCCTGTCTCCTCACGTAGCCCAGCATGACACTGAGTGGACACACACACACACATTCATGCACACACCACGCAATAGAGGGGCACACATTAACACACATTTGTGTTTTGTTTGTTTTTTGGTTGTTGTGTTGCCACGCCCCTTACCATTTTGAAGCAGAATTACATTTTTTGTTGTTTTTATGTTTTTTGAAAATGTAATTTTTGTCCAAGATTTAAAATTATTATTATTTCGATTATTTCTATTTAGTTTAGAATATTTTGTTAATTTTTAAGTAATGGTGATGTATCTTTTGTAATTCAATTATGTTGCAGTTATATTTGATCTCTATTCTCATGGCTGATGATCCTAATTCAAGTAAAGGCATTTTCTTAGATTGGTTGTCGTTGGTTGTTTGTCTGCTTCATGAAAACGACTGATCACACGTTCATGTGAAATTCAGATCCTTCATGTGAGATAATCAATAGATATGCAATACTGCAGGGTAATATAATTCTTTCCAAGTAAAAGCCGTAAATTAAAAACTTGTACTCTATTACAGAGTTTAGTCATAATAATTTTCTGATGAAGTGGGTTAATGTGAGGCTGTTTTATCTGCTTTATATGCTGTCAAGTATTTTTATTTTAACAAACCGCCGTATTCTACAGAATAATCCTATTTATATATAAAACTTAAGAAATACAAGTAAAAAGTAGAAGTAATAGACAATAAAAGCACAGAGTCTTTCGAAATGAGTCTTTACAGAAGATCTAGTGTGCTTTTCTCCCCAACCATCTCTCTCCCTTTTTTTAGTGGATTTTACTGGAGTAGCTTTGATTGATTTACAGATCAAAACTTTTTTTATTTTATACTGACCCTTTATGCAGCCCCTCAGTTTATTATCCACCCGACACTAGTCCTTTTAGCTCTTGTCTCTTTAAGGCCCCCCTATAAGCTCAGTTTCTTCTGACTGACCGACTTCCAGGAGCCTAACCAGAGGCTGAACACATCATGATCCTGATGGTGTACTTAAAGGCATAGCCATGTGGTACACTGGATCTGATGAGCCAGGGCTTCAAGGATTACTGTACAAAACTCAGCTTTATGACTGCATTTGCTGAGTTTGTCCATTTCTGTTGTTTAAAAGTGGAAAACATAACATAAATAAATAATGACAATTTTAAACTGCACATATGCACCAAGGTTTCTGATGTTATCTTACAACTGTCTGAGCTGCTCTGAGCAACTGGACAGCAGACCACGCGAGACACACTTATTCTGGTCACCAAGACTGCAGTACACCATTCTATCACCCCTCCCACTGGGGCACATGGCAAGTCACCAAGATACCAAACCCACGCTGCTGATTTCACCTCAAAGAACCCCAAGACAACATTAGCTTGCTAGTGTGACACTGGCCATCACAAGTATCAAGCCCATAATCACATCCCGTGTTGCATTTAGGTTTGTTGAACAGGCTTCCAGACAAACAGTCATTGGTGAAAAGTGCACTACTAATGCCATCATTGGTCTGTTTAAATGCTATATTGTCTTGTTCTTGTGTTAAGTACCGCCGCTGACAAAACACTGCCTGTTTCTATCTTGTGAACTCCAGACACTCGAAGGAGTTTGTGGACATTCTGTCTTCCTGGCCCTGCAGGCTTAGCTGTCAATCAAACAAGTACAGTCCCACCTACTCTGTGGCTTCATCTGTAATTACATTTTTCTAACTTTTATTAAAAGAAACCAGTTATATCAACACCACATTTTGACACTTAACACTTTTCATATGACAAGGTTAAGTTTGTGTATTCAGTTTGACTTGGATATTTACACTTTGCCTGTTGGTTTTAAAATAGACATTATGTGTGGTTGGTGTGTGTTTGGAGGTTGTTGTATGTGTGACTCCTCATCAATAAACATCAGTCAGGATCAGTGCTAATTTTCCAACCCAGTGAGAAGGTTTTTAAATAGAGAGGAAAGCCCTCCACACTCTGCATGCCAGATAGTGCTACTCCCCTGTGTTTATGTGCTGCCTGTGTGTTTCTCTTTCTTCTTCTCTTTCCCTCATTCCTGCATTTTTCATCTGTCTTTTATTCTCTTCTTGTCTGTTAGAAATAACAGACTTTCTCTGGTTACTCATTTGTGAGCTTTGATCCAAACATTTCTCTTTCTTTGGACCTTCAGAGTTGTGTGTGTCTGTGTGAGTGTGTGTGTGTGTGTGTGTCTGCGTGAGTGTGTGTGGGTGGTTGTGTGTTCATCAGGCTGTTCCTGCATGCTGGTACGGATCCTCTGAGGTAAAGGCCAGATTTTAATCCCTAGGTCCATCTAATCTCCTCATATTCACATCTCAGATTAACACACACATACACACACACACATGCAGCGGTTTGATGCCTGCCATAATCAGCTGTGTGTTTTTATGTGTGTGTGTGTGTGTGACTGAGATGGTGTGTAAAAGAGTTTTCAGACTCACTCTGCCCCTCCTGGCTGAGGGAGATTAATTGTTGAAAAATTAAGCCTGTCTAGGGCCAGCGACCTGTGGGTCAACTGTTTCCTTGCTATATTGAAATTTACGCACACACACACACACACACACACACACACCTACACACACAGATCCTGGTGCCATCTGCCCCAGGGCGGCTGGCCGGCAATGTCAGCATGGTAAGAAGGGTGGGATCAGAAATGAGAACAGCATGTACTATTTGTTTTAACATCAAAGGTGACCGGGTGCACTCACACACACATACACACGCATACACACACACACACACACACACACACACACAAGCTGTCCATACATGAAACAGGGAACGGAGACTGTGGTCACTGTTTCTCTTTCTCTGTGCTTTCTGCTAAGGGTAAAACCTGACAGAGGCAACCAAAGAGTGCGGTGAAATGGGGAGGTTTCTCCGCCAGGCCGCATGAACGCAGACATAAACACACTGACTAATGAAACTCAGGCCTGGAAAGTGTGTGTATGCGTGTGTGTGTGTGTGTGTATGTGTATATGTCAAAGAGAATGAGTGTGTGTGTGTGAGTCTCTAAGTAGCTCCATCTGGGTAGAGGTGGCACCAGAGATGTTTACTGGAGGCTTTAGCCCATCAACTTATTGTCAACAGTTCAAGGGACTGTCAGCGCCCACGCTGTGTATATGTGTGTTTGAGGCAGAGAGCGAGAGCGAAAGAGAGCGTGTCTGGAGGGGGTTAGTGGTTAGGGGCATGGAATGAGCAGAGGAAAGAAGAACAAAAAACAGAGGGGATATCTGAAGTCCACCTTAAAGATTGCAAAATCTGATGTTGGTAACGCAGAAAGAGAAAACCATCAAAATTACAGTTGCAGTCATCAAAAATGAGTGTGTTTTCACTGGTAATGACAGGTCTAATAAATAGCTACCCCATTTTTAATACAAGCAAGTACCACTTCTACTGTGGGCCACCCAACGGCTTTTAGAAGCAATATTCTTTGCTTTTCATCCTTGTTCCTTGTTGATAAAGTTGTACGGTTTGGTTTACCTGGAAATATTGCGTTGAGTGATGATCAAGTGTTGTCAATTATCATTTAATGACAAGTAACATTAGATTTTTCATGTTTAACTTTACAAGCTTAATGGTGTGAATGCACATGTCAACATTTGTGACCTGATGTGGACCAAAACAAAATGATATTTGGATTTTCTCCTAATCTGTCTTTCATACAAAAAGTAAGCATGTGAAGTTAGCTTGCAAATGTAGAATGTGTGATAACACATATTATACAAATCTTTATTTTAAAGAGTCAGCTTTATTTTATACAGTCAACTACTGTAACTAGTATGTCAGGGGGTGATAGTATATCCAGGTCAGATCAGAGAGTAGACTTGCATCAACATTCAAAGAGGCACACTAAACTTGGTTTTTGGGTAAAACAATCATCCCACAATTCCACTGTGTCGCTTTGGCCGGGAGCAGGAGAATGGGCTTGGACAGTTTCGGAACTGGACAAGGTTGGAGAAGGAGACCTCAGGCTCTCTGCCTTGGAGCAGAGGACACTTCAGAGGGACAACCAGAAGGCAGGGCATAAGGCCAAAGCAGGTCTAAGCAGAGGCTGATCTAGAAACAGAACAGATAGATGGTACTACTCTAGGAATGGGGCTGCTCTGGAGATCAGTAGTGTGGCTGAAGATCAGGACTGTAGTCTGGCAGCTGAAGTGTGTGACCACAGACCCACACTGGCAGCTGGAGTGTGGGACCTCAGAGCCAAGGAAACAGGAGCTGCAGACAGCTGCAGTAGTGAGGACGAAGATCTTAGAAATGATTAGGAAGAAGAGCTGGGCAGCAGTGAGGATGGTGAGCCAGGCAGCAGTAAGGAGCTATGCTTTCATCTGGATGTATTCTAAGGAGCTGACTCCAGGGCAGGATCTAGCAGGGGACTGGCTGCTTCTGTGCTAGCCGACTGGTCAACTGGCTGAAGGCTAGCAGTTTGAGGGCTGTCTGCCAAGGAGCAGGTCCAAAGCTAGCTGAATGGGAAGCCCACCGGAAACCTGGGGTGTTTCTAAAGTTTTTAAGCTACTCAGGCAGCAAACTTTTAATCCAAGCCAAAAACAAGAAACAAAAGGAACTGGACTGAGATCCAGACACAGATGTAAAGCTGGTGCAGTTCAATAAATTTGATGTGTAGAACTGCGATGACAAGAGGCAATGTACAAAATCAGAGGCAAGAAGTCAAAGAGGCAAAAAAATGGTAGATATTAAGGCAAGAAACAAACATTCAAAAAATACAATAATCAAGTCTATTAGTAAGTACAAAGAGAGAGGAAAACCGACAAAATAAATTAGGAGATACCAATAAAACCACAAAAACAAACCATAACGCCAGTAAGCAGTTCAAACAAAGGATATAAGACATTTCTTCACTTCTAGCACTCAATGTGATATGACACATTTATGATCAGTCACTACTCTTCATTTTGCCGTATTTGTATTTGTTTATATTATTATTATTATTATTATTATTATTATTATTATTATTATTATTATTATTGATAGAAGACTTATTTACCAAAAAATAAATGTGTTTTGGAGAACAAATAAATTATTATTATTAGTATTATTATTGTTGT
>JAPZDY010000003.1:2688272-2702503 GCA_029783645.1 Ctenochaetus hawaiiensis | reverse complement strand
TTATTATTATTATTATTGATAGAAGACTTATTTACCAAAAAATAAAGGTGTTTTGGAGAACAAATAAATTATTATTATTAGTATTATTATTGTTGTTGTTATTATTATTACTATTTATTTTTCTGTTGTCTTAAACTATCTGAGCCCCACATGGTTCAGAGAAAAAAACACTGTTCAGATCCCATGTCAGTCTCTGTGTCTGTAAGGCAGCAAGAATGTTAAGAATCACAAATAAACATGTTGTGTTAAACAGAGGTGAACGGTAGTTGTAATTTTTAGTGTGTTTAATAGTTGATTTAAGAGAACTACTGTGTGGCTGTTTAAGCTCTCACTCTCTCACGGTGAGGAAGTGCCATTCACCTCCACTCTGTGGTTCTGCAGGGGCCGCAGCTGTAGTGCCCTTCATATACACACCTACACACATGCACACACACTCCCCTGTGTCCCCCTGCCCTGGGTATTAACTTCCCTCTCTGTAACAGCTGGAGTCACATTGTGGTGAAACCTTTCTTTACCTGAAGGCATCACACACAAACATTCACACGCACACACAAACACATACACACAAGTGCACATACAAACACGCACACAATTACACATGCACAAACTTACTGCACCATGCATTTTGTGTATTTATCTTGGTTTTCAATAACTTACAGTTTTATATTTGAAAGAGAAAAAACTGTTCCAGGATCAGTTTTAGTCAGCTCACTGGAATCTGTTTTAAAATAGAAAAAAAAAGCCCTCTCTGAGCTAAATGTGTCAGAAATCAAAACAGGCCTCTCTGCTGTTAACACAAAGGTTGTTCATGTCCATTACAGCCTGAGGCCTATCACAAGGGCTCTGCTGGTTTGTTCACAGTCTGTTTCTGCTGTTTTTCTGCCTGCATTTGTATAAATATGACACTGTGTCCTTTTAGCATTTTGCACAGTATAACTGAATGTTTTTATTATGTCTTTCAAAATCTATATGTGTACTCTTGTACATGTCCTATAAAAAACACAAATGGCCACGGGCATACATTTTTTCCTGTTTTTCACTCATTCACATGAGTGTGATATCTCAGAAATGCCTTGAGTGATTTTTTTCAAATTTGGCACAAACTGCTGGTTACGGCTTAAGAATCAACTGTCAAGAATTTTGTTGTCAAAAATGAAATGTACATAATTATGAAAATTCACTCAAATGTCTACAGTGATGAACTGATGACACTTTCTCTAAAAAAGGGTCAAAGGTCAGTTTCACTGTGACATCATAATGTGTGCCCATTGTGAAACCTTGTTGAATTTTTCAGATCTTCTTTGTGCTGAGTGTGCAAAGCATCCACACTTTAAGAACTGGAAGTTTCTTTGCAACAAAATTCACACTTAAAGCACTGTAGTTCACCACAAGCTCCTTGTTTTTGCTCGCACTGTGCTTCAGGTGATTGTTGCTGCACTTTGTGACTAAGCTGGCTATCAGCCCTCTTTATTTTTTCTGTAAAAACAGTGTCTCAGAGAGTGTCTTCTTTGTTTCCCTCTGAAAAGTATTCACTTGAGAAAAACATTTTTATACAGCGATAAATTCCATTTCACCAAAAAATCCTTAAATAACAAACTAAATTTTCACAAAGTCTTTGCCATGGACGTTGTTATGCTGCTATGCCAAGCAGAACTAATGAAAAATCATAACTTAAGGGCTAGCTAGTCCCTCACCTAGTGCCTCTCCTTGTGTGTTGTGTAAATTGTGAAAAAGCAACCTAACTTTGCCTTGGTGACTCTAACCTTACCTTACCTATCTGGCAGGTGTGGGGGTGTGGGTGTGTTTACCCCCCTGTCACTGTCTTGCTTTTAGTGACCAGCTCTCAGACTGGATGAACTCTCTGGTCTTCACTTGGGAAGAGAGCCAGCCCCTCTGCATACACTGACACTAGTACCAGCCTGTTCCTCATCAGTATGGACAGATGGGGAAATAAACTGCAACTTGGCTGGTTTGTTTAGACGCTCAACTGTGAGGTGCATATTTTTTTTATTCCCTAATTTGTTTTTATACAGAGTGTGTCTTCACATACTCTAAAAGTGTAGGTGTCTTTTAAAGCTTTTGCTGCTTCGTGGTGTGTTGGTGTATGTGTGTGGTCTATGGCAAATCCCTTTTTTAAAATGCATTTTTCTACAGAACAAGGAAAGTGGATTCTATCCTCCTTCTTACACTGTAGTCACTCTGAGCTGCCTGTATGCTTTATGTTCAGCATGGACAGATTGTAGTGACTGTTAAACAGTGTAAGGTCGGCTTGAAAAATGTCCGAACTCTCCTTTAAATATTTCCATTATAAACTAACAGTGTTTCTCTATTTTTAAAGTGTTTCGATGCTTCCACTGCTTGCAATTGTGTGTGTGCTTCGCAGGCTGCATGCTCACATATCACGTATGTGTATTTGTGTTCACTCTGCCAAGTGTGGACACAAAGTTCACAGCAGCAGTAACCGAACAAACCCAGGGCTGTGTGTGTTGCGCACAACAGTTTTAGCCACTGAAATAAAGACGTCTGGATTTCATCCCCTCCTCTCTCTCTCTCTCTCCTCTCTCTCCTCCCTCTCCTTCGTGGATATTGATTGGGCCGAGCGCTTTGAGTACAAAGAGTTAAGGCCTGAAAGGCGAAACAGCCGCGATTTCAGAGAAGTCATGAAAGTTTAAAATGCCTTCTCTTTCAGCCGGGTCCTGGGAGACGTGTTCGCTGTGCGAGTGACCCCCGGGCGCATTTGGAGATCCAATGGTTGAACCTTGCTCATCCCACGTTGAACCAGTCAATACCTATTATTAGCTACTGCCTGCCCTCTGCTACAGGGCCTGATGAGGCAGAGCGAGAGAGAGAGAAAATACCTTCTGAAGGCCTAGAAGTGGAAAGAACTGTGCCGGTTTGAGGGTGTGTGTGTTTCGTGGTTCGCCGATGGAGGGCGGAAGTCTGAACATGTTGTGGGCATTTGTGAGTCTGGCAATTGTAAGTGTGTGGAAGCACTATCTGTGTTTTGTAACGGGAGTATGCAAGGTCTTGGTTGGCAAAGTATTCATGAGAAGTATGTGATTTTTTTTTTTATTCATATGCGAGGCTGAGATTTATATTTGTGCATTTTTTGGTGTGTATGTGTATTTTTACTTTTGGCAGTCGAAGGAATAAATCACGCTCGGATTAATTTTGTCAGTATATTTTGTTGCGGCAATGAACCTCCACATGTGAACGCTAAGTGTGTATTGCATAACTGCAGGTGTCCCTAGGTGCAAATTGTGTGTTAAAGTGTGTTATGTGTGTTCGTTAAGCACTACTGGTAAAGAGATATTTCTATTTGTGTTAACTAATAAAGAGCTACCTTCCTTGTGACAGATATAGGCCACAAAGGGCTATTTTATTACTAATGGGAAACACACAAGCTTATTCCTTTGAATTACTGACCTAATTACATAAACATGTAATTACTACACTTCCTTTACAGGGCTATAACTATAAAAAGATGCACACACAAAAACACACTTTCTCAAATGGGACTTTTACAAGTAACATTATGTAAATTGTGTTTTATAATGATTAAAATCAACACTAAACATGCTGTAAAACACATGATGTGAAACTGAACGCTTGGACACATTGATGTGACTGTACACACAATAATCCTTTTCCCATTTGTGAGTTAAGCCATTTGTTTTTTTTTCTCAGGAGATTTTAATGTGGAAACACTTCATGCAAGTTTGAAATACATACTTCATCACTCACATCACAATAATCTAAAATACATCAACATGTTTAATCCCACATGTTTATCGGTCGTACTGTATGATAACAATATGAATAACTCTCTGATGGTGTATACTTGACAGTCTTCTCAGTGTTTTGCCTTGAGCGACATAATGCTAATTAGGTATACGGACTGAATAATTGAATAATTAAATACACTACCAGTCACATTTACATTCAGTTTTTCTGGATAGACGTTTGCATTGATTTTTGCATAAATAGGTTCTAAACTATTCCATTATAAACTATGCAAGTGCCCTTCACTTGAAAAACTGCTCCATTTTATGTTGACCAAGATGTTAGCGGGGTGAATTAAACACTAACATACAGTACAAATACATGCTTAAAACATTGACCTCTGCCCATATTTCAGTCTTTCTATCTCCTTTGCTTACAGAAAATGAGTGACAGACTGTTTTCTTTGTTTTTTTTCCTTTTTTTTGATTTAATAATTAACAGATAATATAACATTTAATGCATTAAAACTAGGGGTGTAAAATATACATCCTAGATGCAGGTCCATAAAAACACTTTCAACTTTGTTTCCAGATTTAGCAGGAAATTAAGCAAAAAGTGATACAGCTGTTAAAAATTCTCTTCATATGAATTTTACATTAATGTGGGACCCATCCGTCTGCTTGCTAGTTGTAGCTAGCTGAATTCCCAACAAAATACTTGCTTTAACCCTCTACTTTCTAAAAAAAAAAGTTACTGGCATTGTATCTGGGCAATTACATCAAACGCAACTGGACTTTGTCAATTTGTCAATGAAGATGTTTTGCCTCTTATCCAAGGGGCGTCATCAGTTCATGCGCAGTTCAAGCCCTTTGGATTAGAGGCGAAACGTCTTCACTGACAAATTGACAAAGTCCAGTTGCGTTCGATTTAATTGCCCAGATATGACTCTGACCCGGACGAATGAGAATATTTACAGATACTAGCATTGTAGTTTTATGTTTCAGTTAATATATTTAAAATATTAACATATTATTTGGAAAAATTAGCAAGAACTTAATCCATACAGTTTAATTTACAACAACCTGTGGCTTTAATCTGCAAGTTTTGGGTGCATGACCTGAGCGCTGGAACAAAGCTAGCTGTTTGCATGCGAAGAAGGAAAAATATCTGTATCTCTCTAGATCAAGCTAAAAAGTTAGCTGCTGTACAACTGTCCGCATTTACCATGTCTGTAAAAGCAGTAGACTTCATTGTTCGAGTTATTTCTGACTCAGCTATTCCTTTAGGGGACAAAGAGAAGCTGCTTTGTAGCACAAAACAGGAAGAGGTGTTGGATTTTGTAGAAAAGAGCAAGTGCTTTCTGCAGACAGAGCTATGATTTGAAGAGATTTTTGTGCAACGTGTGGAATGTATATGAAAACATTTTTTACAACCTTTTTTTTTCATGAATTTGCAGCAGCCTATCACGATTAATTTGGCTCATGGTATATTGATATTAAAAATGCTGCGTGTTGCACTTTTAAGTAGAGTATATATCTCCACAAGTCACAGCTTTTGATGGAGATAAATAGCTGGTGTGAAGGTATGGATAACTGAAACTTAAAAGTGAATGTGCTCACTGCAGGAAGTCAAACAAGTCAAAAATAAATTCTACACAGTGCCCAAAACAAAGCAGGAATGTTTCTCTTCCCTCTGAACTACCATTTTTCCTCTCGGGTCTGAATCTCCCCTAAAGAAAGAAGTTAAGTTTGGCAGCTGCAGAGACAAAGTGTGGGCTGACTGAACTGAGTTTCCCTTTCAAGACAATCTGTAACAGTTAACTGAAAGGGCAGCAATTACCGCACATCAGATGCGTCTGCGGACAACTTTCCAACACACACGCATGCAGAAACGCGCTGCACGCACACCCGACCTGTCACATCACGACACACTCGCATTCAGCATGTCGACATAACGCCACCTGGAGCGAGGCCTGGCGATAATGGATTAGGAAAGTCCAACTCACACTATGTCTGCCCCCCCAACACAGGAGCACACATTCCAAACACACACACACACACACACACATTCTATCCCTCTAATTGCCCAGGACTGAGTGCCACCCCACACCTCCCTACCCTCCCTACCCTCCCTTACCCTCTCCCTTGCCTGCCCCCAGCTTCAGGGGCCCATCCATCAGCCCTGTCCAGTTGGCTCTGGTCATAAATGGGCAGACGAGGCAGGCGGGCAGGGGCCTCGGTCCAACGGGCCCCTGAGGACAGAGAGACACAGCACCCAGCATATGCTTCCTAAGTACTGAGCTGGAGGGTGTGGGGGTGTTCAAACAGGACACCCATGGGAATGTGTGTGTGGGTGTGTGTGTGTGTTCAAATGTGTAGGCCTACTTTAAACTGCTTTCCTTATAAGGGTGATACAAGGATAAAAAGCAAGAGAGGGACTTTGTGCAGGTGCTTCTTTCTGCATGAGGATAAATTAGGATTGGTTAAAGACTGCAAAGGGCAAATTCACCTGCTATTTTACAGAAAATACGATTGGTCAGCAAATCAAGTTTTTTAACATTAGATAAAAGTGCAAAGAGACTAAACTTAGCAAACAACTTAACATGACAAAAAGAAAAAAATAACTTTTAAGCACTTTACATGACACATAAACAACTTTTTTACAAGCAAAAAGAGGTAACCTGTTCTGATTTTTTTTCTGAAATTTTAGAAACCGGGTTTTTATTTTAGTTTTGAGTTTTGCCTATCCTTCATGGTCTTTCATAGTGGTTATGTTTTTTAGCACTCAAGTTAATTGCTTTCATTTGGGAGAGTTAGAGTGAAAATAAGCTTTTTGTGTGAATATGCATTTTATGTTTTTAGCTGTCATTGTACACAGAGCACTGAAAATGGACAGCATGTTAGGCGGTAAACTTTACAAACCAAATCTTAAAATTACCATTACATTTTAAGCCACATGCAAAAATCAAACCCCACTGAATGTTACAAATGTAAATTTAATGTAAGTGGTAAACCGATATGGTGGAAATCATCACACCCAAAAAGAAAAATATGATCATTGTCTCATTTTTAAGTAAAAATAATCTGAAAATGGTTTTCTTATGTGTGTTGAGCATATAAAACTTTGCATGTAGCTATTGTTCAGTTTAATTTGTATGAAAAAGTGGTTTATTAACTTTTATTGCATGCAAAGTGTTTGTGTTTGTGTGTGTGTGTGTGTGTGTGTGTGTGTGTGTGTCAGAGGGGACAGAGATGTGTTGCGGGCTATGTAAGGCTCTGGCTCTCATGGACAGAGCTGTGAAGAGGCTCCCAGGCAGCGCTCTGTGTCACCATCACTCGCCATCACACACAGGCTTTTCTTTCTCCTCGCCTTCCTCTGGTTAAAAGAGGTGAACAACAAGTGGAGGGACAAGAAAGAGGTTTGCGTGCATGATTCTGTTGCTATAAGAGAGGAAATAGTGAAATTGAATGTAAAATTATTTTTATAAGATAAAAACTAACACTAAACTAAATATTTTATGAGAAAGAAAAACAAACAATTCAAAGCAAAAATTTGTCATCTACTCATACCATGTAACCATGCTAATGTTCCATAATTAGCATTAAACACAAAGTACAGTCATGGATGGCATTTGCATTCAGTCATAAACTAAAGCTCTAGAGAAATCCTTAACTTCACCTGAGGATGCCACTGCAAAACATGTAAGGGGATGACAAAAGTTATTACAATTCAACATAAAAAGCAAGTTCAAAATTTCCAGGAACCATCCAATAATTGCTTTGGAATGTCATTAGCAATCAAATAAGTGAGCCAGCTCATGATGCTACATGAGAAGTCTGGAGATCACTAATGTAAGTTCTTGGACAAGTTCCTCAGAGAAACAAGATGAACGAAGGTACAAAAAAGGTCTTTGACACACGACATGTATTGTCTGCTCTTAGAGGTCCATAATATGTAACAACAAAAACAAAAGACTCGGTGTGATTATGATGGGAAATAGTGCTGGATTACTGACTTTGTTTATTCTATAGTTAAGCAGGCACAGTAGATGAAATTCTACCTGACTGACTCAGGCACAACTGTTCATGGGTGAAGTATAAACATTTAATCACATTATGTTAAGTCATGTTTGCCGACTTGCTCTCTGAATGGTGATACCATGTGAGTTAGCAGCATGTGACATAATAAAACACACCATTAATTGAAAAAAAAAAGTTCTCTGGGTTAAACATCTTTAGAAAAATTTGGATGATGTAAGATCAAAACTCAATAAAAAATATACAAAGATATCGTCATTTTTAGACATTTCATTGAGAAAGTATTACTTAGATGTTTAAAGGATCACAGAAAACTCTTTACAAGAAGACAGATTAGCCTTAATAGCACAAACCCTGGAAAATTAATACATGAACAAAGAGAAAATGTGCTAATCTCAAATGTCAAAAGTTCACAATTAAAACATCCTCTTATATCCTTGTTAGAATGTTCCTTATTTTTTCATCTGAAGAGAAGTACTATCCACATGTGCACACATACATACACACACACACTCACACACACTTAAACCTAGTCCTGCGGTTGTATTGCCAGGCGAGGCAGAGATGTCGCTCCTTCCATCTCTCTCTGGTGTGAGTATGTCTCGTCCTCCAGGGGGAATCTCATCCTTCTTAATCCTATTAGTGGTGGGACTCAAGGCATGGCGGTCTACTCCTCTGGACCTGTCCACAGTCATTATCCTGACCTCCGCTCCACAGCGTCTCCATCCCTCAACATTTATAAATCCACTACATCATCCCTTCCTCATTCTCCCATCTCTTTTGTCTATGTCCCTTCTATACTAATTCACTCATTTTTTCTTTGTGCTTTTTTGCACCTTTACCTCAATTCTACTACTTAAACAAATTGCAAAAAGTTTGATAAAAGCAAAAAATTCAAAAAATCTCCCCCTATATATTTATATATACAGGCATGTTTTTTTGAGTGGGGTAATTTTGTCCGGTGGGTGAACTCACCATGACAAAACATTGAACAGATGTTTGTTTTTACAGGAAACACTCACTTGTGGAACAACTTAAATCCCCAGGTCCCTCAGTCGCTGCCACGCATAGAACTGTGCAGAACCTGTAAATAAGCTTACTTACTAATTGTGCCAGAATTCAAGCATTCCTTGCTGTTTCAGATTTTGTTTATTCTCTCTCAAAGTTTTGACCAGAGACTTACAAAAGTGTTCATCGGATTATAGGTTACCTTTTTGTAACCATAGTTCTACAAGAAGAGGTGGAGCCCTCTTTTGGACTATATGTTGATACTTTCCCCAAATAGCTTATATGCATTCACATATGCATATGTGTAGATGACCAATCAGGATGACAATACCTCACTGCTTCCTGCTTGCTATTAAAGGAAGCAACTTTGTCATTTCCCATCAGACAACCCCCTTCAGTGAGTAGTGAAGGAGTAGCAGGGTCTATAGGCAGAAGGCTCTGCCTATTCGTAGAAAATTTAGGTTATAATAACATGTCCTATATCTGCCTGGCTACAACATGTCATCAGAGTAACCCACTGGACCTGACCTATTGTAAATTAACAGCTGTAGCCGACCTAGTTCTTAGTGGCCAGGGCTGCCACAGTGGCAAAGTAGGAAGCCCAGTCCCAGGCGACAGGTGTAATGCAGGTGACACTCCCTCCACTCATTTTACCAGTCCTATGTTATTTTACCAAACAGGTACCCTGAAAAGGAACCAAACATGTCCAAAGGATAGAACATTAAGAACAGACAGGGTGAAGACAAAAGAGCTGCACATTTGTCCCTAAAATATGTTCCACCGAACAAGGCCACTGACATTGCCTTTCTAAGTATACAGTGCCCGCGGACCACAATGGAGGGGTCAAATGCATGACTTGTACAAATCTGTTAGAAGGTGAATCTTTAAATGTAATGCAGTCAAATTATTCTGAGATAAATCTCTTGAAAGTACGGTACATCTATCATCACTTCACTTTAGATAGAGTACAAAATACATGCTAAAGAATAAGTTGAAAAAGTTGACACCAGAAAAAGCTGAAAATAAAAAAATCTATTTTCAACATTACTCTGCAAGTTGACACCTTGTCTAAAGCATTTTTACACGTACTAAGAAAGTATTAGAAACACTTGTTTGTGACTTGGATCTTAGATTTCAACTATGTAGCCATACACACGGTGTACATTGCTGGGTTCATTACCTTCCAAAGGCTGCACAGAGCTCCACTTATCAAATCTGTGATATCGCTTGGAGATGTAGAAACCTTAAGTGTCAAATAATCAACCGTAAAGCTATTCAAACTGAAAGTGAACCAGCTTTTTTAATTAATAGCCTAAAGCTATAAACAGGTGTGCAGTGAGAAAGTCTTAAGCTGTAATTTAAGCATAAGAGCAAAGCTTTGGCTTCTGGAGTAAATTATTGACAATTGGAGACATCTGTGAAATTTTCATAATGGCACTAAGAAAAAGGAGATAAACTTGGTGTGTAATACATATTTTTGCTTCTCTCTGTACACATGAAAATAAATGGAAGTCTGATTGATGCTGAAGTGAAGGAGGAGTAAAGGACCTTTAACTAAGAAGTGTGTTTTTTGAAGTATTGAGTAGCTAATGAGCTAGGCTGAAATCATTTATGCTTGTTTTTATACAAAGATTATAATAATGGGCAATTTTAACACACATTCTTGTCAACAACATCCAATATCAGCAAATCTTCTAATATAGTTGTTGTTTAAATGTAGCAATATTGTATATTGCTGTATGTTTTTTCCTTTTTGATAAACACTCCTGAATAAAACTGGGGATTAAGCTGCAACAACAACTGATGCCGCAGTCTAACACAGTGGGACAAGATATCACCAGTTTCTTCAGTCAACATTTTTTCTTCTCTTATTATTGTAGAAAACATCTGGAGTTGTGCACAAAATTCAAAAAAAGTATTATTGAGTGTAAATGTCATATATTGTATATTCAACATGCCACAATTAAACTCCTCAATGCACCTATTAGTATTGTGGATAGCACTAATCAGCCTGATATGCCCATATGCTATGTGTCATCAGTTTGTCTGCTGCAGTGTACAGCAAACTTCAAGCTTTTTCATTTATTTCTCACCAGGCATTTTGGGTGTTGATATTTTCATCTGCCAAGTAACTACACATTGCATTTGCCTTTAAAAAACAGATGGCACATGCTGGCTAACATAATTTCTATTCAGGGTGAAATGGCCACCATGTACATTTGCAGTAAGGTGACTTGATGTCACTGTGTAGGTGATGATTGAGGAAGTTATTGTGAAGCATGACTGAAGGTCTGTCCCTATGTTTTATTTAATTTTGAAATAAGGAAATCATCAATATCATCGTTTTAACGTGGGTAACTATGATCATGCTCTTGTACTTTCTCTACAAAACTCTGAAGTTCCAAATTTCCACCACAGTATTAGCTACATTTTGCAGCCTTATTCTTGACATAAATATTTAGATTTTGAGCATCTTGAAAATATATAACTAAATGTGCCATAAAAAGACTTGGGAGTGACTTTAGAACTCACCAAGCTCAAAGCACAGACACACACACCTTTCCTAAACATATGAAGGTTCAGCTGGCACTGGGAGCAGCAAACAGTTTGGATGTTTTTTTTTTTTATTATTTTTTATTTTTCTTCAAGAGCGTGTCTGCATGTGCATGTGGTTGGAGGTCCTTTCCTGTCACTTCAATGTTCTTTACCTGCTGGAGGAGATGATGATCGGTCCCCTGTGCTCTGCTCTGAGCCTGGTGGATGACAGGATCTAACAGAGCTGATAAACACAGACGCCCCACAACCCAGTTGGCCTCAGCCCTGACAGTGACTGAACTGGCCTCAAATCGCCTTTGACAGGGATCAGTGTCAACACACCTACGACACACACACACAAACAAGCCCAAAAAATGTACACATGCACACAGCATAAATAACATAAGTGTTGGAAAAACATGCAATTTCTACCACAGCCACCTCAATGCAGAGCATGGGGTTAACACAGAAGCAAACTTGAAATAAAAAAAAAAAGTATGGACGTTTGGAAAAATTCAAAGGGACTTGTTTTCATACATGCACAAGCTCAGCATGTCTAAACCTATTCTGGCACAGGTGAGCTGATATCACCTCAAAGACATGACTGTCACTTCACTTGCAAAGGCCTGAAAATGATTTGTGGCAAACATAACCATGAACAAGGTGCTCATGGCATCAGGTTGTTTAACTGACCGCCTCCACCTCCACAGAGGCTCAGACACGGCCCAGAGCAGAGACAGCGATCCCAGATCAGCTCATCACAGAGCGGGGCAACAATATGATTGTGCCCTGCGTGAAAGATGGGGACCTGTCACGGTGAAGATAGGGAGGTAAGCTGGCAGCAGACAAAACAACATGTAAGCCGATATTAATTTGGTCCACAGGCCACTGAGTTATATGTTCACACACACACACACAAGTGAGTCACTCCACCTCGTACGCTGCCATTGATTTTGCTTGATAGCAGATTTACTGGAAAGGCAGTGAATGTGAACGTAGTCATTTAAATGATCTATTATCTGTTTTTTCAAAAGTTTGTTGTCCTTTGTATTTTTATGTCACATTTGTATTGAAAAAAAAGCATAAAATGTGAAGTTTGTATCTGAATGTAGCACAAATTTTAAACAAATTTCCATAAAATGTGCTAGAGAAAATATTAATTATTCAATCCACAATTGTTATGTGTTGGGAGCATGGAAATAAACAGTCAGCGGTGCAATTTTCTAGTCAGACACAGTTAAACAACTGCAGAAGGAGCGGATGAGATGACAATAAGATGACATAATTAAATGAGCACCAGTAAACCTCAAATGGTGGAAAGATGATGAGAATATGGCATTTATGTTCATTTCATGTTTTAATTTGTACAAAGTCTCTTCATCAATCTATGATCTGATGTTTTCATCTGCCAACAGTTTTTGTATCACTGTCAGTAACAGTAAAATGAAGCTTCAGTGAAAAATAAGTCACATGCTTCATATAAGTTATGATTTGTTTGATAAGTCTGCTTCATTGTACTTTATAGCTCAAGATGGCGCCACAGATGGCTGCCTCAGTGTGTTGGTGTGCATTGCTTTGATTTGTTTGTATATTCAGTTTTTTGCTGAGATACCAAGAGATCTTTCACCAAAGAGCAGCTCATGAATATGAACAATGAAGAACTTATGTTTCCCACTTTTCTCTTCTCTACATTGGAATTATTGGATTTTCTGGTCATGCATTGAATTACCAGAGCAAAGTGCAAACTTCACATTCTGTAACCAAAAATATTTTTTTCAAACATGCATTTACAGTGTAACAAACTGGATAAACTTCAGCTACTGGGGGAAATATTGAGACTTTTATTAGCTTCCCTTTTATACTTCCCAGAACCACGGGCATGTGGATTAATATCAGATTGAGCTGCAGCCGTCATTACTATCCAGAGTTGATCATGACACAGTTACTGTTTGACCAGTTCTGTCTGATGGTTTATCCACTCCTGATCCAAGGCCTTTATGAAATGTACTCCTGTTGCTTTCTGCAAAACTTTTGGAATAAAACAACAGGTAATGTGTACACTAGTGCCTGTGTTTTTTCTTTTTTCTTTTACAGCTACACAAAACAGTTGCTGTGCTGCTCACCATCCTCCCATTGGTTTCCTTCATGACTCAGTGAGAGCAGAGTGGGAGGCTCGTCTCGTGCAGTGGAAGGCCACCATGGACCATGGATGTCAGAAGCAGTTTTATTTCAACGGTCCTATTATTGGAACTAACTTTTATTCTGCCGTGTTTGTAAGCTGGCAAAATCCAAGTGTGTGAAAACCAAGCTGGCAGTAAAACCACAATCTGATTTAGATTCTTTGTCAAATTTAGACTTTCTTATTTTTCACGCAAAAAATTCCAGCCTGGTTTCCACTCAATTGTTTTCTTGGTATAAAAAGATGAAAACCTGGATCAAACAGGTAGACATTCGACAGATCTTTTCAATTTGGTTGTCCACACAGGCCACAAAAGGGTTTACTTTTCACTTGCATTTCACAAACAATTTTGTGAGTGGAAGCACTTTCACATGCTACAGTGATTAAGAACTGGGCCATGAGCACTGACAAAATGTGACTGAGTTCACTACACGGGCCACCAGTGTGTGGCTTGGCAAATCAAGTGTAGACCCTTGATTAACAGACTGTAATAACAGGCTAAAGAAGTTGTTGAAAATGAACTCCTCCTATCAAAGCAGCTTATGATTAGATAATAAAAGCTCTTACTTGTTATTATTTAGATTAATAGAGAAGCATTTATACATGGTTTTCAGAGGTTTTTGCTATACATTTTCAGTGTTACACAGTAAACATTATTACATACAGTAATGAGAGCAGTTTGTGTTTTAAAAAAATTAAAATAAAGTTGTCTTCATTTGTGCCTTTTAAGAGGACTTATCTAAAACTAC
>JAPZDY010000003.1:2663746-2678305 GCA_029783645.1 Ctenochaetus hawaiiensis | reverse complement strand
ACTCCCATGAATTAATTTTTAACTTTCCCCGCCCAATGCGCCACCGGCGGACGGCGCAAAGTGTAAGATAGGGCCCAGGGTGTCACTGTGTGTCTGTGGATTTATCCAGATATTACACACAAAACCAAAGTAAACCTTACCACATCAGAACCTACTTTTTAGAACCTCTGTATCAGATAAAATTTTATCATGTCCATACAGCATATATGGATATCTGGTGTTTCTTGGGGATTTTCATAACAGCCAGGTTAAGACGACAATGATGCTTTAGGTCAAGCTGAATAAGCTAGAGTAGCTTCATTCTTGACAATATCCTTCTAGTTTTATTTCTACTTTTTGCTAACATTTTTGCTCATCATATAAAGCACTCATTATGATTATTATAAAACAGTCTGTGGACAGAGATGATAACACATTTCAGAGACAGAACAACAGTCAGAGTAGGAGAGAATAGAGTGCAGTATGTCACGTCTGGTAGTGTGTCATCCCAGCCAACACCTCCCCACTTACCCCAGACCACATACCAGTCTGGCTAGAAGTCTGTGCCAGGAAGCCCATGCTACTGCATTAAGACTTATCCCTCATAACTCTGCATGTGTGTCTGCGTGTGCATGAGTGACATTTAGACTCCTCCGTTGCCATTTATGTTGGCATCCCAGTGTATACCACAGAGGCGCAGCGCCTGAGCCAAGTGTTGCTGATGACTCTCTTTATCCATTGCAGTATGTAGGGTTGGTAAAATCACATATACACACACAAACACGAGCACACATGCACACACAGTGCAGCGATTAAGAATAGCCAACTGGCGCAGATGGCTTTAAAAATATATTTGGAGCCATAAGCCTTGAGGACACTGTAATGAAAACTAGAAACTCAAAATACTAGAAAAATGGTGCAGTAAGATAGCAATTAATGACCAGTACATTATCATAAGAGTTGGATTTCCTCAGAGCTTAGAGAGAGTTGTTCATTTGTTAAACATTCATTTTTTCTCATTTTATCATTTATTTAATCATCATGCAATTAGTGGCTTAATTAAGTTTAGTCTATTCGAGTGAGAGTGAGAAAATAATGAAAATCAATCAAATTCTATTGTTCTTTGAATACAATTTTAACCAAACAGGTAAATGAAAACATGAACATTTATCAACTGTGATCTCAAAAAACATTCCATGTAAACAAATCAATGACAATGGTGTTTGCAATTTTTTTTATTTTTCTTTTCCAATTTCAGTGGCACTCGCACTAACTACATAGAGGCACAGAAATTAAATATTGAAGCATTTAAAGTGAACAAACAACAAGTCAATTCCTTAAGTAATTTTGTTAGTGCATTTATTACTTTTGCATGTTATCTAACAGTTTTTGTGTATCATTTAGACCCAAATGCCAAAGAAATTGTGAGGTTAGAAAGTGTAAAGAGCAAGAAAATCTTTATACATATATGGCCTCCTCTTTGTCTTATTTCTGTCAGTTTACACATTTTTAGCTCATCACTTTCTCTCTTCCTACAATCATCCCTGCTAGCCTTTGTCATCCACTGGCTAAGTCTGCAGCAAAGCCAGGCTAGCCGAGCCTTAAGTCCTGAGCTTGAATGGCAAATAAAACAACTTTAAATGGATCACATTTAAGTGGTGGAAAGCTCAGGATGCAGCAATGCGGATTCTTTAAGAGGTATCATACAGAAAGTAGGAGAAAAGAACGCCAAGTGAAAGATACAAAATGGCAAGCTTAAACCCAATGTCTACGTCTAGCGAGTGAGACTAGCGTGAATCTAGCCGAACAGCAACCATTTTACAGTGTTAATGTTTTTATTAAAGTAACCGTGCTGACAAAAAAAAAACACTTAACTAAGAGTACAAAGGTTACGTGACATCATCTTTCCAAGCACATCTAAACACTCATAAAATGCACTTAAAATTCATTAAATGACACAAGAATTTAAAACGCATGACCTGAAGGGAAAATGTTCCTACAATTTGTGTGCTTTTATATGCCATCCTAAGAATTTTTGATTTATAATTGCACTTGAGACAAATTAAGTAAATAAAATACATTTTGAAAGATTTTTTGACATAAAACTTGAAATGCTTTATTCGGTGAGGTATTTGGCACGGTGTGATGGAAAAAGAGCACAGCCATGTAGTTCAGTGTAGAGCCACAGGGCACCTTAACACCCAGGCCAAACTCAAAGTGAAACAATAGTTCTACTCTACTTCTGTTCTGTCATGTTGAGAAATGTAATTTAAGGCCAGTGAGTTCTGACCCGAAGGCTCTACTGTACACACCATGCTACCTCCATGAGCTCAGTGTGTGTGTCTATGTGCGCACTTGTGGGTGTGTGTGTGTGTGTGTGTGTGTGAAGGCCAGGCAGACCCCAGGTTATTCTCTGTCCCAATGGTGATTTTAGACAGCTGTGGCCCTTGCTTCCTCGGCCCCGGAGACACACAAAACACACAGAAACACTTAAACACACACAGTTGAAAAACTAAATTGACAGGCTGGATTTCTCACCTGTGTGGCACAACAAAATCATAATAATCTTTGTGTTATTTTTCCAAAAAGTATTCACATTCAATTAAATAAAAATAATCTATTTTTGGTTTTACTTTTGTGAATTTACCATCAGGGGCAAAAGAAAATAAAGACCGAAAGACAGAAATAGGCCAAGAAGACAAAAATTGGGCAAAGCATCAAGTTCATTTATATTCTCAATGTTTTTTCCAATGCAAAACAAGGCAAAGCCGTGTCTGCTAGTCCACATTTACTACTATAGAAATTTTGCAGTCAAACATTGGGCCTATTTTTGACGTAGCTTTGAGGTTATTCCTGAAAAATAAGGTACATTTAGAATAGTTTATAAATGGATGATTAATTTGTGATTAATTCCAAGTTAACTATGGACAATTATGCGATTAATCACGATTATATATTTTAATCAATTGACAGCTCTACTTACTATGCAATCGTCAAGTTGCTACCACACGTTCTGTCTTATGAGAATGTCCTCTTGCAATCAATGCAAATCCTTTTTTAATATTATTATTATTATTTTGCTCATATTTGTCAAACATTCAAGACTATTCTCCCCCCTCTCTCTGCCTGGAACAACACAACCTATCAGCTAAGTGCATAAACATGTATGTGGGGGCCGGATGGAAACAGACAGACAGGCATAAACTGGCTGCAGGGTTTCAAAACCACCCTAGCCATACAGAATAAGAAGACCAACCCATAGTGGCATTTTGTGACATATGAAACACTGCAAGTGAGTGAACTTTTCTCTGCACTTGTGACTTCTGCATGTTATTGAATTACTGGTTTATGAAACAATGAAGTTACACCACTGACAGTAAAAAAGATAAATGTCTCCACTTCCCTATTTCTGTACAAAAATGAAGCAAAATTATTGCTGATATCAGCGCTGCCATCTTGCATTGGTATGGTCATTTGGAACCAATCATTACCACATGTCCATGTGGTAATGATTGGTGGATGGATCCATGGTATTAAGATCCTGCCCCTACCATCAACCAACTCATTCATACGTTAACAGTGGTTGAGTTGGGTTAATCAAAGGTTAACAGTCAGTAATGAAGTTAGATGTCCTTTTGTTTGCATCTAATAACTAATTGAGAATCTAACTTATCAGAAAATGAACACTTGACGCATAGGGGGCTGAATTTATGAACTATACTGCAGCCAGACACTGGGGGCAGTCAAAATATTTTGGTTTCAATTCATATTGTTGGTTTCCAAGGTGTTTTCCATAAAGGAAGCAAGAGGACACCTCATATTTAAAGTAAGCATGCTTGATACTTCTGTAGAAAATACGCATTGGTTTTATAATGTTTCTGTGATGTACATTACAGATTTCACAAAAATACAAATTTAACAATCCATACCAATACCAGTAAAGTTCCACAATTCACGATACCCTGTTTAATACCACAGTTGGCAAAGCAGTAAATCCCATGTACATCAGTACACATACACAACCACACAGTTCTTTACACTCAGAGTGCAAGCAGCAGTTTAAAATTGCACTTTAAAGTTTAATGATGTGGTGATAGACCATTAATCTGGATATATTTTATTTACAAAGTAAATGAATGTCTTCGTGTCATCAAAGACAGATGACACAAAGACAGATGTGTCATCTCTGTTTGCTTGCAACTTTGTTTGCATTCTAGTTTTTTTGAACTAGTCCATGATGATCTGTTTCTAACACAAAGTAGCCTACATCCACATGACTCTTAACACTTTATCTTTTCCAGGGGCCGAGGGGGACATGTAGCTGACGTTACAGCAGCACTTGTTGTTATCACATGTTGTTGTTTTTCTGTGCTTTTGTTCTTCTTTTACTATTTAGTGGCTGAATCAGAGTATGTGTGTGTATGAATGCTGCCCCTCTCAGATCCAGAAGATCACTAATTCTGACAACCCTCTACATTAAATGCCTTTGATAAAAGTACAAGAACATATATAGATGTTAGTATGACAATACACATGTTGACACAATGTACAGTAAATAATGCAAATGGCTATTAATACCATGTAGAAATTTACCTGCCTGTGTATGTAAGGGGATGGTGTGCATTTCTAGTAATTGACACTATTCTCTTTGTATCACTCACTATTTACTGTCTGTCCATCTTCATATCAGTGTGTGTGTGTAAATCTCTGTATCTCTTTTTCTCTCTCTGGCTGCCTGTCTGTGTGTGTTTGGTCCAGACAGGGGACTCTCTGTGTGATCTGGGGCCAGCCAGGGTATTGCTATGGTTAGTAAGGTCATGGCAAGCCAAGTTACTGCCTAATTAGATTACTGCACACATCCTGCTTAGAGGCTACAAAAACACTCACACACAGGGAGACGTGCACACACGCACACACTCACATGTGCGCGTGCATGTCCATGCAGGAAAAATTCACACATGCACACACAGTGAGTGCTAGAAACACATGCGCAGAAAAACAGACATGCTCACCACACACACATTTCTTTATCTAGCCCTGTATGTGTGTGCGCTAAGTGTGTGTGTGTGTGTGTGTAAGCGTGTGTGCCCGAGAATGAAGAGAACAGGAAGAGAGTTGCCTAGACTGCAGCTGACCCTTTAAAGGCCTTGACCAGTGTATTACTCAGGAACATCTGCAGGTCAAGAACACACATGCACACACACGCACACACTTTTACAACAGAATGACATTACTTGTCCATATAACAAAGAACAGCAGATCTAAGCAAGCCTTGATCTTCTTTTACATCCATCTATTCTTGTTTTCTTTCCTCCTCCTTGTGCATTGCAACTGCTTTACAGCCCACAGTTATGTTTGTCTATAACGGCACAGTAAAACACAGATAAACTTTTCAGATTAACATAATAAAGAAATATGTTTGGAAGAATAGGAAGAGACCACAGAGCGTGGATGTACAGCAGCAGTAATGTAAGAAAAGACAAAAAAGTGAAAATAAATTAACATGAGGCAGACGACACCTGCTCAAGAACACAGTGGCAACCAATGTTGCTTTTTCACATGGACACCATCTGGAAGGGCTGAAACGACTGAGAAGTGACAGAGCTGCTCCTATAATACTAGTATAACAGGATACCAACCAATTTAAAGAGCATTTTAACACCAGGGCTTTATTTTTTAGCTTTGATTTTACAGACAGAAATTGAATTTTAAAAAGGCAACACAAGCACATTTAACTGCTTTATCTTCAACACTTCATTTGGAAGTAGAGGCAAAAGCTACCCTGAAATGTCTGTCGAAGGTATTTCTAACAATGAAAAAGTCAATATATAATAACTGTTATTTTCATCTTTGTTTTAGACTATATTATTGCAAATGAATTGCCCTTCCCAACCCCTTAACTCTGCCTATAGGCTGTCTGTGTTGTCTGGTGACAAAGATTAAAGGATCAGCAAGCTGGCAGATGAAAAGAAACCCAAGTTATACCCAATATTTACAAGGACAAAAATGTCTTCCTCTTTAGTTCTGTGATTTTAAGCCTTGAGGACAACATATACTCACCAAGTCTGCGTTCTGAGTTTGGTCAGCTGTGTGCTAAATGCATCTGTGATACATGTCTACATACACTGAATCCAGTATAGGATTTGATAACTGCATGTGTTTGTTTGATTTGGAGGATATAGAAGAGATAGGTAATCCCATATATTTCGAGTTGTTCTCTTTAATCTGTTTGACTTTGTTTTGGCTTAATTAAAAATTTTGTCTTTGTAGACTGATATGCCCTTTCTTCTGCGCATATCACAATATTTAATGATAGATACATGTTTTGGAATTGTCCTCCTTTTGCCTCTCTACCTCATCCATGCTAACCTGACTTACCTAGTTTGATTTTGTGCTGTGATCTTGTTAGAACCATTAGCATCAAAGTCTGATTCAAGTTTGTTCCTCTCACAGTCATTATTGTATTGAGATGTTCAATGCCTTTGTTTTTCTGCTCAATTCTATCTCTGCCTTTTTGTAGAAAAAGGTCGTGTAATCACACCTTTTTGTGCTTTTTTTGTGTACTTTTAACTCAATATAATACAGCTTTTCATGGATTAATACAGGAAGCTTTTATTGGGCTCACGCAGGTTTTCTACAGTCATGATTAGCTCAAGTACTGCAGTGGATGAAGAGCAACAAGAGATGAGATTTTGATAACCCACCAGTTTTTATCCAGTTAAACGTGCAGTCCTCCTTCCGACGAGCTCCTGTCTCACTTTGCCCTCTTCCTTCATCCTTCCTTCTGCCACATGCTGCAAGACGACCGATCCTTAATTGTTGCTGTAATCAGAGTGATTCATATTGCCTCATTAATATGCCTGTTGTTCACACAATCTTCCCACATGTCTCTCTCCTCACTAATGTATCCCTTCCATCCTGCACCACTCCTCTCCTCATCTCCTCACTTCCCTTTTTATCTCTCAATCCACCATCCCTTTTCCTCTTTTTTTTCTCCCATTTCCATCCATTTATTTCACCTGCTTACATGACCCCCTCCCTCCCTCTTCTTGTTCACTGATCACACATAAATTAACATTGAAGGCTTCCATAATTGCTTATGTAAAAACTCACACTAATGCACACAGCGCTCCCTATTTAACAGGTCTAATTTTATCCCCCTGCACCGTATCACCAGCCCCACTAATACACAAGGTTTTTATGCTAAATGATTGATGTCTCACCATACCACATTTTCCACTTCATTAATAAAAAATGGTGTCTTTATTTATTAATAGGTAATATACATATACATGTATTTATGATTCAATTAGGGCAGCAATGGAACTGCAGTCAGGATATATAAGAGGGAGTTTACTCTGCAAGCTTAAAGATCTAAGTGCTTGGTAATGTATCTGAATTGGGGCACTGCTCCTCTTGCCACGGATGCCTTGATAGCACTGTACGGTAAAGATCACTATGCATTAATAAATGCACATTGTTTTACATGGAGCAGCAAATGTGAGGAACTAAAACTCAAAGTAATGTAGATTTAAGTAAAGCTAATACATTTTTAAATGTGGGATTGGCAGCTCTAAGTGAAAATTTTATGATCACGGTTTAGTTTTCAATAATAAAAGATGAAAATAATTAGGTTTAACTGAAGCATGAGCCAATAATTGTATCTTTAGTTTTGACTCTACTGAAATTTTTCTGGGTGCTCACTCGTGGGTAGTTAACGATACCTCTTGTCAAACTGAAACTGAGTGCAGGATGATGATGAGTGTGGAGGAACTAAAGACCTTCTACAGCTGAGTCACTATGGAGCACAGAATATCACAGAAGTAAGTCCTCAAACCAAGAAATGAGTTAGTGTTGTGAGAGAGTTTCTTTGTCTGGAAGTCAGTGTTAATTAACTTTAAAAGAGTGTGACTCGCAAAGAGACCAAGTCAACATCTGTTGGGCCAGTAAGTGCAATTCATTGCTAATGACACTTAAAATGTAACATATTGAAGCAGAATCACACAAATCAGACTATTGTGAAATTGCTCAGAAGTGGATCCAGCAGTTCCAAATACATGCGTGTGTGGCACAGTAAATTTAGCTAAACATCAAAGAGTTTGTCTAAACGTCTCCCAACCTGGTGAATATTTTTTAAAATTAAGCGGTTGAACAAATTGTTCTCAGAAGTAACCAATATGAGGTGACAGCACTACTGAGCATGAGCATGACTTATAGAACAAATTGTTCCATAGATCAGTTTATGTTGCACTAATTTATGTTGGTTGCACTTTACACTAAACAGTAATGGAAAAGATTCTCTTTCTGATTCTTTCATCCCAACAACTGGCAAGGTGTTCTCGACTCAAGGCTGGTTGGAACATCTCATGATGCAGTAGTGTGAGGAGTTTATAACCATCATCTCAATATTTGATCATGTTAATGAGTCTCCTTGATTTTGTATTGTAATCAGACCTGTTTTAATATTTACAATTTGAAATCCAGTGGTGTAAAAGAGAAGTGATAGAGAGTAGATATAGAGAGTAGGAACATCTGAGATAGATAGAGAGTCTGCAGATTCTTTAAAATACATTCTCACATTGTTACGCTAATGAAATAACAAAAAAGGGGGGTTTCACTGCTTTTTCTCATTTAGACCATACTGAAACAGATCCAGATCTAAAGCTTTCTGCTTTCAAGAGTAAGTGTTTGCTAAATACTTGCATTTTTTCCATGCTATTTAATTCAGATACCTATAGAGGACTAAATCGATATAGTGTGGTTCTGAAAAGTCCCGATGACTGTAGTCTGATCTCAGTTAATGGCATCCTCGACACAGAATAAGGTGTTGGGTGCCACAGAGAGTCGGTCTTCACAGCGCTGGAGAGAAGAAGCAGGCTTTTTATTGTTAGAAAAAGAGTACATGGAAGGGAGTAGGTTCATGCAAACAATCAGCATCGGGAGGTGGCATGTTTTCTCATTTGATCTCTTCTCTGCTGTATCCAACAGCTCCCCCTTTTAACACATACAAACAAGTATGCATACACACACACACACACACAAAATAACAGGTTTACCAGCATCGTAAATCAAGTCCAAGGAGGACACTCATTTGCCTGAACTGTTAGTGTTGGGCAGTACTGTGTACTAAATTAGCCTATATTAGCAAGTCTTTTTTTGTAAATGTGTGCATGTGTGTGTGAGTGAGTGTGTGTGTATGTGACCGCTAACCTAATAGAAGTCAGTATAACCCTGCTGGCGGAGTGCGTGCAGCAGCAGGGCTAATAGAAAGATAATGAGTCCGTCCATACTCACGCCTCTATTAAATCTCTCTTTAATACTCTCTCCCTGGAACTGCGGGTGTATTAGAGCCTGCTCCTCCTTTATGACTGCAGCGTTATGAGAAAAGTGAACCATCAATGAATATTCATGGTTCAACAGAGCTAAATACTCATTACAAACAGTTTCCGTTTACAATGTGAACTACAGGGGTTTTTTTGAGGCAGAAAACTTATAGGAACATATAGAAATATCTGTACACAAGAAACTACTCTGCCTGCAGATTCTAAATATGAAAAATGCAAACATTTTGCAGAAGCACTGAGTAATCAAACAAAGACTTAGTACAAATCACGCATGTAATTCATAATACTGTTAATCATTTTTCGAAACATGCTGTTCTGCCTTTTAATTTTTAAATTATTTTTTGTACTTCCTTAGCAGATGTTGTGTCCCTTCATTTCAAATGGGTAAATCAACTTTGGAGATTTTAAAAATTAGTACTTGGCAGCCAATCCCTGCGACTATGTGACTGATTTCATACTTGTTTTATATTGGCTGGCAGATGTGAGCTAAACATGAACGTTATAGACAGTTCAGTCACCACAAAATGTGTGCAGGGAAACCATCATAGCATCACAGCTTGTAATTCACACTAAATCCCAGTGAACTTGTATAACTAACTTAACAATGAGTTAATTGTCTCATATGCAGTATGGAAAATGAGACCTCAGTATGTTTGATCACATCAACTCAGAAAGAAATAAACTTAGCTCCACTTTATCATATTTTTCTTTTGTTTGTGTGTTTGTGTTATTTCTCATAGTTTTAAGTGTCATTTTATTTAAATTATGTATCACAAACATAAAAAGCATCTCGGATAAAAATGCAACGCCATATTTTTTTATTGTCTTCTAGTAGCATTCAGAGATAAAAAACCAACACGGTGTTAATCTGTCAATCCCTCAGTCATCCGTAATTTCTGACTTTCCTACCCTGTCTGTATCTCCACACCCCAAGCCCCACTGTACTGAAACTGTAAATATTTAACAATGACTCAAAAATTTGTAACTGCAGTTACTTGAAAAAACTTATTTTCCAGAAACTGTTGTCTTCTAAGGATTTTGGCAAGTATTTAACAGAAGGAAAAGTGCACTTTTTAGGAGAGTGAGATGAGTTGAAACAAACTATAGTGTGTGTTTTTATGTGTTTTTGTAGTAATTAAGGAACATTTCTTCCACTACAACCATGTAACTCATTTATAATAGCTTTTGGACAACAATGAAGCTACAATGAGATATATCAGTTTTCATGCACTCTGGAATAAAAGTATAGTTTTCTTTTATTTTGTTTTTTAATCAAAGGGTAAAAAATACCAGGTAGTTTACTCTCTGACTCATGACTCTGGTCGTTTATTCTGTCTTTTAGGTGATGATGGTGCTTTACACTGGAAAAAACTACTATTAAATTCTTATAAAACTTATAAAATTTTTTTAGCAATAATAGTGGCAAATACTGTCAGAGCTCTGTTGAGCAAGACACACATTCTTAACAATAATCTATGGACTCTTCTTTTTTTCTTTTTGTCAAACCTTTTGGGTTTTGCAAATGACAATCATACAGATCCACATATTCCAGTTAATGGACTTGTCATCCCGTCATTCATGACACCTTGGAGAAGCAATGTGGCTTTTGTCCGCTGTTAGCAATTCTTTGGCACTGAATTAGAGCACAAAACACATGTGCACGTATTCACACAATCTGCATCGCTCACACATACAGATGCATGAATACAGGCCCCACAGAAAAGCACACAAATATCCAAGAAGTAAGTTATTTAGATATGTGTTGGGGCTGAGGATAATGTGATGTCACCTCTAATACTCAGGTAGAGACACAATGTCTCTGCCATTGCCTTTTTTTTTTTTTACACGTAAAAACAGCGGAAGAGGCGCGTATGAATGACAATGTGGCTTGTGTCAGTGCAGGCTGACTTATTGGGGATGTATAGTGCAGGACAGGCCAGCTTCATTCACGCTGCTGTGTTATTTACCCCTTTTTTTCTATTACCAGTGCATTTTTATTGCAGACGGAATCGGGAAGATGTAATTGCCTACCAGGTATCTGCTTGCATTATCAGGCCTAGGATGGCATTAACTATAAATAGATAAAGGACATTATGCAGCCATATTGTGTAGAGAGAGTGTGTGCATATATGTGTGTTTGTGTGTGTGGGAGGGGTGTAGGTTGGTGGGTGGGTGGGTGATAGGGCCAACGAGGGTTTTTCAAAGTGTATTTACTTGTGTGTGTATGTGTGATATTTGATTTATTCAAACTACACAGCCTGTGGTTTATGACAGATAGGATATACAAATCTATTGTGAGCTTAGAATTAGATATTTGACCAGACAATGGGAATAGCTGCATCTCCAGAACTGACCCGCATAAACCCTTGGTGTAAATGGATAGTGTGTAGGTGCAGTATGTGTGTTTAGGTGTGTGTGTGTGTGTGTGTCATTGGGAGTGCTTTAGAGAATAAGTCATAGTGCAGTTTAAGTTTGCTTGCGTTTAAAGGAGATGTGCAAAACTGCATCTTTCAAACAAGATCAACGGAGAATGTCACTACAAAAAGTCAGTGTCTCTCTTCTTTCTTTCTTTTTTCTCTCTTTTTCTCTTTCTCTCGTTTTCTCTCATTCTTTCTTTCTGTCTGTCTGTCTGTCTGTCTGTCTGTCTGCTTCAGTCTGGCTATGTGGGCACAGACAAAGTCAAACTGCTGCTCGCACATATTTGGGCGGCTATTTAATTAAAAGTGGATTACAAGAGTGTTGGGTAAACAAAGATCAGATTAACAAATAGGCCGTCGCTGCTTTCCCATTTGCTAATGCAAATTTGACTTGACGATGGGATTGGTCGTGCAGAAGAACGGCTCCACCACTCCGACAGAATATTAAGACCCGGTCTGGAACACAAGTTAAGTCGGGACGACTCGCAGAAGTTGGCTAAGCCCCCATCCTTATGCCCGGTGTGTGTGTATGTGTGTGTGCGTGTGCGTGTGTGTGTGTGTGTGTTGTCTGTCAATACGCTGTCCCTCATCTCTTATCTCTGAGGTGTGGTTTTGATTTGAATGAGGCAGTTTATGTTGCAGATGATGAACTACATGATGTGGTTTGTAAATGTTTTTACATCAAAACCCCAAAATTTTTAAACAGAGAAACACGAGTGAGGCTGCAGACACCACATTTAAGTTTCTTGGATTTTTGTCTTTCCAAACATTTCTGATTCAGTATTGAACTGTAGAGAAGGCAACAGTTAGGTCAGTAACTACGAAAGTCCTCCTCAGTCATACTGTAATTGGGACTGTTAAAATGACTTAAATGTGAATGAAATTAACTTTTCCTTGTTTACCAGAGAGCCCCTTACAGCCCTCAAGGATCCCTTAAACTGCCTTAAGGATTGCCAGGACTTCAGGTAGAGAATCACTCCATGTTATAGAAGACAAAACATTACATTTCTGCTCCATTTTTAAACTTAAGTCCTTTCTAAATTTAAAATTTGATTATAGGTAAATGTCTAAAATCATGGTGAGTTGGCTGTTTCAACTATCAGATAATAAGGAATATGTGTTGGGTTGAGAGAATCCCAACTGTTATTGTCTTTTTCATGCTAAAGGCATCACTGGGAATATTTATTTCATTTTGCCCTGACAAATGCCTCTCAGGCTTAGTACTAATTCCATCTCCTTCACTGGTATTGGCAGACCCAAACATGGCTTTCATCCTAACCTCAGTCATCTAACCTAAGCCTAAATACATGGCTTTGTTTGGTGGAGCCTGATGAGGGCCATGTGCAGTCTGGCAGGAAGCTTTGCAGGCAGACCGTGTTCGGTGCACCACACTCCTTTTTGCTCCATCCACTGGACATGTGTTGTAAAAAGAAAAAAAAGAAAAAAACAAAACAAAACAAAACAAGAACAACCAAATTGTAACATACAATTGCACATTAATTGACTACCTGAGAATTAACAAGGGACATGCATTAACTCATCATCATGAGCCTCAAAGAAAACACTGTGTGCATCTTTCTTCATTTGCAGCTTGTTACCCAAAACACTAGCGTTCTCTGTAGCTGCTCTCGACACTAGTACTTTGTGCTAACTGCTAATGTCAACACTGTGAGCATATTCATAACAACAGTGCTAGCATGCTTTGTTAGCATGTAAACGGCCAGTCTTTTTGGTTTTCTTGATTAAGTGTGTCAGTCATGATAACTTCTTTCAACTTCACTGAACACAAAGTGTAGCTAAAGCTAACTAAAAGTTTATAAGTTTGCGGATAGTTGGTTGTAAAACAAAGTATTAAATTAATTCAATAAAAACTTTGAGCAAACAGTAAAAAAAAAAAACTTGAAAAAAAGGCTTTCTACCAATTTTGATGATGACGATAATAAAAGGCTCTGAGTCACTAAATAAATAAAAAAAAATTCCATCGTCAATAGAAGAAAATGTCATGCAGTCAATAAAATCAATAAGATTTTAAATCTGATAATCTTGCTAAAGTTAATGGCAATCCATCCAACAAACCACAAAGTTTTTAAGACTCTTTGTTATTAATATTAATTGTCTTGAAATTATAACTATTTATAAAACATTCAAATCATTAAATGTTTTTGAGATCACTTTCAATATTAATACATATAATGCCACACAGCTAATGTGTACAATAAATCCCTAAATCCTTATTTTGTTAAGAATATACTCATAGCCTCTAATGGACTCTATTTGAAGCTGAACCTGTATAGAGCACCTTACAAATCTATCTATCTACTTACTTTGACAGAGCTTTAGACTCTTTATCTTAATTTCTTTCTTTCTTCACTTCTCTTCCCATTCTTTACTCACCCTCCACAATCCCTCACATTCCCTCAGTCCATGTGTCCCACAGTTTTGGACATGGTTTGACCTTGCTGTGATAGACTGTCGCTGTGTTCATTCCTCTTTTTCAGGACACCTCTCACCTCCTCGGTCACAGGAGAGTGAGAGAAAAAGAAGAATGAAGTGGAGTCAGAGGAGGAAGGATGGATTTATTGACGCAAGGCTAGGGCTCGGGTCGATGCATCAGAGTCTGGATCATGGTGGATGATGAGGCCTCTGGGTGTCAGGGACAACTTCACACAGGCTTTGGGGCCGAGTATCTATACATACGGCTTTGTCTAATCTATGCAACTCACTCTTTTTAGAAATGTAGTTTTGTTATTGTTTTTTTTTCATTTATTTGTTTTTTCATAGTTGAAAATCCTTAAAATCCTCATTTAGATATGATAGTT
>JAPZDY010000003.1:2651439-2663329 GCA_029783645.1 Ctenochaetus hawaiiensis | reverse complement strand
ACAGCATCACTTATTACTGAAAAGCAGCGATGTAGTGGTTTCTTTTGATAAAGTCACCATTCTTGTAGGTGGAGTCTGCATGTTTGTAGCATTTTCTTTCATGCTGGCTATGACTGCTCATGCTTGCGAAGGAATGTTACTTCTCTAGACCTAAAAGCAATGTAACACAGGGGTTTCCACCAGGTCACTTTCAAGTTAGTTGCAAATTCTCCTTTTCCCAAGCCAGGAATGGTGAACTGATCACTTATTTTCAGAGGCTACTGTGACCTTATTGTCTCTCACAAGAAAAACCACAGCATCTGTCATTTGTTCAAAAGCTTAACATGACAACAGTAGTGGCAGGAGAACAAGTTGTAAATAAAAGTGCTATCAAGAGGCAAAATAGTAACTGTCTGACATTACCATATTTTCTTTAAATGTGATCAGAAAGCTAATTTAAGAGAGTGAGATAGCTGGGATTTTAAATTACAGGAGAATAAAGCAGTAATTTATTGGATTTTTCATTGTTCTATGAAACTTTACTGGAGCCCAGTATCCCCAGGAATTATGTCCATATTGTATGATTTGATTTATATTCATGCCAACAGTCAGTGCCAGTGCCAGGAAGTAATGATTCTTACATACAGAATGTTGGTGTGGAAGTTAGCTCGATAGACAGGTAAAGCAAATCCAGTTTTCATGCAGGAGGTTTATACCCCATCACAAAGCAACAGTTTTTTTTAATAACTATGGATACATACAAATCTAAAGATTTTTTTTTAAGGTCACACAACCAAACCTGTGAACAAAGAGGGCAAACATACATATTACATACATATTTGGGGCGAGCCCCTCTCTGTTTTCGAGAAGGCCACTCTCTTTCTTTTGAACAGTATTAGCCTGTCCTTAATCATTTTAATAATTGCATCTGTACTTTTGTTTTAATTCATATCCACAGTCCAAGTCAGCAGCCTGATCTTACCCAGGATAGCTTACCAATGTCTGCATGTTTGCATGTTAATACACTGCATTTTTTCCTTTTTGACATGTTGAAATGCTTCTGCATCTGCTTCTCATTGTTTGTCCTTTTTGATGATAAATCAAAATAAAATGTGTGATGTAGCATGAAGACTCAAGAAGTCCACCTATGGAGAAGTTCCGGGGATGGACTGATTGAAACCATCACTGTCTTCATTTACAACCAAAGGTAAATGCTTACATAGCCAAAGATGACCATTTCGTGTTGTTTACCATGTGTTTATTACCATCATACCAGGGGTCAGCTGACTGTGATGATAACTGACAACTTCTGACTTTGTCCCTCTCTGTGCATCCAAAAATGATAGAATAGTGACAGTGTCAAATCACATGTACGAATGAAATGTGGTCCATCTTAAAAAAACAAATGACTGTAAGATCCAGAGTTCTTTGAGCTTAATGAGGCAACATTACTTATAATAATGTGGTTGACTTTGGGCAAGTAAATAATTTTTACTCAATACAAAAAAAACTGAAATAAAAAACAAACAAACAAACAAAACAGATTAAATCATCATGTGCCGAAGTTCAGTGAATCCAGCCCTCTGTCTCTCTGATTTGGATCACAGCGCTTAGTTAGGCTGTGAGAGGCTCATATGAAAAGGTCAGGGACGAGTGTTGCACAGAGGGAGGGCTTGATGTGTTGAATAATACAGTAGATGATGTTATGGGGGGCACATGACTCCTCCTCCCATGATGCTTACATGCTACTATATTTTTTTTTTTTGGTCTCTGGAAGAACAGGGATAGTCCATCTGGGTTAGCTGTGGAGTCTCCCTGTGCAGGAGCAATGTGGCTTCCTGCAAGGACAGGACAAGACACAGTGAGCTCAGGAGCAGCGGCCTGACACGAAATGCTAGTGAAAGTGGGAGGGGGGTGGGGGACGAAAAAAAAGGAGGACAGGAAGAAGTAAATAAACCAGAAAGACTAATGGGAGTAAGGGAGAGCAGGAAACAAGGAAGGTAAGAAGAAAGAGGAGCAGAGCTGGGAAATTAGAGAAAGAGAATATATTTGGAGGGAAATTTAATAAGTGATGATGGAAATGAGAGAAGCTCAAAAGTGAAAAGAAAAAAAGAGGCTAGAGATGAAGGGAGGTGAAGAAATGAGGAGAGAAACAGAGGAGGTGAAGATTGTTGGATGATGATGTGACATAAATATAGTTTTAATTTGACATATGAGACTTTGAACATAAAAATGAACACACCAAATGTTTGGTAGAGAGTGAAAAGATGACACTTTAATCACTGCAGCTTGTACCACTGCGGCATGACTGAGAGCAATGCAGTTAGAATATAGAATGATCATTTCTTATTTCTGTATGAAACACTATGTAATGGATTTTTAACATGGAATTCAAACATGTTGTCTAACACTGCACAAATTAGTTTTACAATATAGATGCTCAATACAAGAAAAGGATGAAGCATATGATAAAATGGTAAGACAAATTATGATGTAACAGCAGTCTTTGTTGTCATTTGACGTGACATAGTATACTGAAAAAGTTCTACACTGTGAAGTGATATAAGTTGAACTATAATCTGATAAAAAAAAGATCATTTAAAGTAAAGTCGCTGTGACAAATACTCAGGTAATGTGCATAAAGTAGCTACAAGCCCCAGGTAGTATGTACAGTATTTTACTTTACTTGAATCTGCTGTTTTCCAATGGAAATTTTGAACTTCCCTGCAGGTATTTTGCAGCTATTTACTGGTTACTTTACCAGCTACATTACATATCAGTGCAATATTCAATAGTGCAATTTAATATGCATCAAAATAGTTTTGGTGTGGGACATTATTGGTTCATGTTGTGTGACCTTTAAACATTTACCGACATTTTAATGACAAGTTCTAAATTGTACCAATTGTCCCAATTGTCCTTACAAAAGTATTTCACAGCCCATAATAACACTTACTGACATTTGAATGAGAAGTTCTAGTTTGGTGAAGAAGTATGTTAATGGCACTGTACTACTCTGTAAATATGTTCTATATGTGTAGCATGAAGTATAGCAAACTTTAATGACAAAGAACTTAAATTTCTTCATCCTCTCTTTGTAATTGTCCTGCTTAGCACATTGAGAAGAGTGTGTGGACTGGGTGTGCATAGTTTTCCTGTTAGCCTGTGAGGAGTGCCAGAGGGGACAGCATAAACTGTTTCTCCTTCCATAGACACATAAATACACACTTTCCAGTTCTGGTCATCTGTTAAAATGACACTTAAGTTTAGAGTTAAATAAAAGAGAGAAGGATAAATCTGAGCGAGAGGACTGAAGAGTGTCGGAGTAAAGGGGAGAGAAAGAAAGAGAGGAAACGGCATGCATGGAAGAAGAAGAAGAAGAAGAAGAAGACAAGAAGGTTAGAGGGGACAGAGGGCAGACTAGGCTGCTGCCTGTCATACTGTGTCATAGTCATGGCGCTCTCTCTCACTGTGAGAGTGTGTGTGTGTGTTTGTGTGAGAGAGAGACTGTCCAACATAAAATGTTACTTGCAGCAGCGTTCTTTTCCTCACATAACCATGTGTCTGTGTGCGTGAGAGTGTGTATGTGTTTGTGTGTGTGTGTGTGCGTGTGTGAGAGAGTGTGGTTTGGGCTGAGGGCACCAGACAGGCAGGAGGGTAATTTGGTTTGGCACTAATGCAGGGCCAAGGATCTATGCTCTGGGTGAGAAAACACACACACACACTTTTTCCAGTGTTATCTAAATGTAAGCAGACGGTTCACAGAAGCTCTGCTACTTCCTGTCTTACACCACAGCTTCTCTGAATCCCACTGTACATGTTCACATGGAGGACATGGCAACATGAATGTGTGTGTTTGTGTATGTGTGTGTGTGCATGTGATTTCAAGGCCTTTGATGTATATCAGTACATACTGTACTGGCATTTACATATAAACATTTTATGGATTTACTTTCAATTTGTGTAATTCTATTAGTTTGCGTAAGCAATTGTGTGCATGGGAGTGTGTTTGTGTGTGTGTTTTATGTGTGTAATATGTGTGTGTGTATTACACATCCGTAGCTGTAGTTTCATAGATGTGATTGATTATTTGCACATGTGCATAACCATGTTGTTCTCATAATGGATGTGTGTGTGCGTTTGTGTGTATGTGTGTGTGTGTCCATACACTTTAATTTGGGCAGGCGACTGTGTGATGGCCTCACACCTTGTCACAGCAACTCTTCATCCTCTTCCTCCACCTCTTCCTCTCTTCCGCTCACACTACCAGCAGGGCGATTATAGCCTCGCCACCGTCACCCTGTTTACACCTTACCCGCCAGCAATTACCAGGCTTTGACACCCGAGCTGTCACCCGGAGGAGGGGGGCAGGTGAGGTTGGTGGGGCACAGCTTCACACCCTCGGTCACACTGTCACAGCCTTACCTGTGAATAGATACACAGAGAGGGGGTGGGGCTGAGCAAGGGAAACACACTTGCCTAAGTACATTTAAATTAGCAATATATGTATTAGCAACAGCAGCCTTGAATAACTTCACATGAAGGCAAATATTTTAACAGGATTAAAACATTAAGTGCACCTATTATGTAATGCATATGTTCCCATATATGGCAGTGCATGCATTGGGGCCAGAGATGGAAGGGTAGGTCATGACACAAAAATATAAGAAGATTATATGCAATTGACCATATTGCTAATGTAAAAAAAACAGGAAGACATAGAAAAATCTGTTCAGAAAGCTGTCATCAAACCAGTATGAAAGCTTAAAGCAGCGTTCTCAGGGTCACAGAGTTTTAAAGAAGGCTGAGATTAAATATATCTGAGCAAAATATCAACACATGCGATTATTTCTGTCTCAAATAGCTTTAAATCAACAGAGGCCTCAGCTGCTAGAAAGAAAAACTTGTTAGAATTCAATGAAGGGCATCTCTAGTATCAGACTACTACATAGTTTTTATAAATACTATTTACATTTTTTTTTTTACAATTGTTAAGTCATGCTTCTTTATACCAGGTTCACTTTTTCAAAACTCCATTACACAACTTCTCATACAGTTTTCTATTGGCCTGCAACTCAGAGAAAAAGCCAATCTCCCATTGAGAATGCATGAATGCAACAACACACTTGTTACACATCTCTTAATCAACAATTGTACCAGAACAGTGACAGCGTTTGTTTGACCACATTAACTCTTTGTAGCTTATTATATAATCACCATAAAAATCGCTTACAACAGGAAGCACGATAATCAGAATCACTATTGTCTTTGAAGTGCCGTTTTTATATTCATTGTTTCAAGATTCCATTACTATGAATAGAAAGTCATTTTCTTATCATGTGCATTGTGCTTCATTGCAGTATATTTCATGAAAAATAATCAGAAAAACTACCATATGAGTCAGTAGGCTCTGTGCCATTTTTGCTTATTATAATCCCAAGTGCAAACAATAAAACTGAAGTAGTTCTGATAATGTAGTTTACAAGTGTACATATGCCTTGGTCATACTCTTAGGATAGCAACACTTACTGCAATATAACAGTACTTGTTTTCAGCCCTTGGCCACAAGTTCTCATTCTGCATTCTGCCTTACTTGCTCATTTTCCTCACTCTTTCATGGAGGTCATCAAGAAATGAAGATAGATGCTCAGTGTTGTATTTCCTAATTATGAGTTCACCGATTTTTAAGACACAGATAAAGAAGATTCTGTAGCACACTTAGTTTTATGGTTTGCAGGTCATTTTGTTTCATGTGTTATGAGAATGACAGAGAATGTGCAACCATTCACATTATAAAGGATTTATCAAAAGAACAGATAAGCATGAAGAAACAGGCAACAACATTGATTTTGCTGCTAAAACCTGTTTTTTTTTTAATAAAAGATTATTTAAATCACTTTTTTGAGTTTATATTGTTTAAAGATTATGCTCTACAGTACTTCTGTATTGTATTACACCTTATCTCTGTGTCTCTGTGGTGTGGTGTGCGGATGAGTAGGGCAGAGTGAAGTGAGTGTGGTCCTGTGTGTGAAAGGGTGGGACAGGGCACTGGGCCTGGAGCAGAGATATGATTAATGGACACACACACACACAAACACACAAACACATACCATCATCCCTCCTTTCTGTCCCACACTCGGGTCATGTCTTTTTAACCCCTGTAATGCAATGACACACACAAACACACACACACACACACACACACCTGGTGCAGCCTGCATGAAACAGCCAAGCTGTTTGTTACACAGGGGACAGGAGCAGTAACCTCGCGGCCACAATAATGTCCCACTCAGACATTAGCTAGAACAGGCCAATGGTGACAGTGTGTGTATATATATATGAGTGTATGTGTGTGTGTGTTAATGAGCTGACCTGTTTGGCCCACCTGCTCTCCCCAGCTGGCCAGGCTGAGCTGCAGTCGGATGCCGTAAATATCTGGAGGAGGCTCCGTTGGGTTTACTTCACCTCTCTCATCCCTCTCTCCTCCACATTCATTCCTGCCCTCTCATCTCTCTGCGTCTCACTTCACCTCCCTCCCTCCATCTTTCCTCTCCTTGGGCTCATCTCCATCATGTCATCTCCTCTGCCTTTCTCTCCCTTCTTCCTAACTATTCCTCCGTCTGAGCTCTTTGTCATGTCACCCCCTTGTTTCACTGATGGGCTCTTCCTTTTTCCCACTCATCACTAGTCTCTCGCTCCTCTTCCCTTATTTACTTCTCCTCTTTCTTCTTCTTCTCTTCCATTATTTTTCATTTGTGCGCGGGCATTGTCTATCCTCTTGCCAGCTTCATCCTTTCACCTTTATTTTCCTCTCCTTTTGATTGCTCTTCCCATTAAGATTCCTATTGGTGCTAAAAACACAGATCTGGCACACCTGGATGTGAGCTGGGAGCTGTTTCTGTGTCACTGTTTGGGAGGAATGTTTAAATTTTTGGGGTAAAGACATCATGTCAGCAACTAGACTTGTGATTGTAGTTGATTATTTTCTTGGAGTTATGTGCGGTGCATAGAATAAAAACACTTCATGTGCTATTTCCTTGCTGTCTCGACTTAACAGAGTTAAGTGACTTCACAGTTTAGACATTTTTAGAAACACGGTGCATTTAAAAAGTATTGTGGTCCAATCAAGACAACAGGCCTCATTATTGAATTACTTCTATTTTGACTTTCTAATTCTCATCTAGGCTGTTACGTGTTTTGTTTTGTTTTGTTGAAAGAGCAACTTAATAAGAAGTATATTTTGAGTTCGTAATTTGTCCTGCTATCTATACATAAACCTGCAGTAACTGTTTAAATCTCATTTTCCCTCCTTTAACCACGTTAACCCTAACAAAGAATCTAAAGAAGGAATCAGCTTATCACACACCTACTAATCAAAACTTCATAAATTGGCTTTATTATACTAATCATGATCATATTACTACAGTTAGAAAGAAAAAGGAGTGAAAAATCAAGTCTAACCAGTTACAATGGAACATAACATTCACTCCTTCAAGTATGTATTTATATCTCTGTGGTTGAGGCTGACAGCAAAAGAAAATCTTTAAAAATGTAAAATTCCAGTAATTTATTTTCTGCTGATTAAGTAATGGCTTGTAACTGCATCCTCATTCCTATAGGATCTGACGTAGCCATAGTGCTTTGGGGTTGCTGTATAAGTAGTCCATCAGATTTACCATACACTGTTTGACTGCTTTTTAATACCTGTTGCAACTCTGCCCAATAACAGAGTTTCAGACAAATAAAAAACTTTCTGATGGTAGAAAAATTAAAAGCAGGACAAAATCTAATTTTAGTGCATGTGTTAAAAGGAATCAACTGTGTCCATCTTTATCTACATCTGTAGGGTGTTTGTCATTTTCTTAATTAATTTTTTGTGGAGTAAAAGTACTTTATGTGCTACGCTAATATAAAAAGGCCAAGCTGTCAATGAAGGATGGACAAGAGGAGCAGAAATAGATCTAGTTTCTCACTAGGTATGTCTCTACAATAAATAAGTTCCATTTATTTCTTTATGAAGTACCAAAATGAAAAGTGCTTAGAGTTTTATTTTCTTTTGAATAACAGCACTATAGTACTTTATTCCACATGTATTAATCACATCAATAAAGGTCTTACAAATGGATAACAAAGAGCTATATGAAGGACATAAGAGGAAGCACTGAGCTGAATTAAACATAATTATGCTTAACTATATATATATATATATATATATATATATTTATAACAATACTTTACAAACGCTTTAGATCTATCTGCTCAGTTAATATGAAAGTAAATATGAGACAAAGTCTAGTTAAAAGTGTCTGTAATGAAGACTTTGATTAATTATGGACATCTGCTGGTCATTTTTTTAAAGTTCTTTGATTTTACATTGACTTAAACCTTTACCAGAGCAGGCAGGAAATAAAGTGATTTTTGTGAAAGGATAATCAGGCTTGTCAGGTAAAGCAATTTTAAGCTGAAGCTGTCATTTTAAGAACATCTCAGCTGTGACATTTAAGTATTGAATTAACCATTCAACATGAAAAAACACTTAGAAAGACTGACATTCTTCAGTCTTTTTAAAGTTACAAAAAAAGGCAGTGAAAGTATGAACCAATTTCACAGCTTATCTGTTATTGTGGAACTTGTTATTTACTTGTCCTTTGGATTATTTTAACACCTGGTTAACTGATTATTTTCTTTTTTAAATTTATAATTTCAAGGTTATGTCCTAGTTTAGGTAGGCTAAGCTTCTTTGTCAGGTAGGAAAAGTTTGAATTAAAACAGACCCTTTCATGTTAACTTTGTGTTAGTAGGTCCTTTTTTTCCCTGCAGCTTGCACATGTTGGTGAAACTTTGTTTTAATCTTTTTCCTCCAGCTCCAGCTGATTGAAACTGTAGTATAAAATGCCCATCTTTGAAATCCTTGTTTATATTTGTCCTGAGACAGATTTTTAGCTGAAGCTAGCTTGGGAATAAATGGTAACTCCAGCTTGTTTTAAAATGTGAGTCCTGTTAAAGGTCTTTCAATATATATATATATAATTCCTTGGCTACCTAATTAATATGATGAAATGAACAAGGCTAAAGCTGCACATTTCAGGCAAACATGGTGTGTATGGGCCTTATTTGTTGAATAACAAACTGGTTTTATGTTTGTTGCTTATGTTTACAATGTTAATAAAGTCGTAAAAACTTTGCCTTTGTATTTTTAGTTTAGTTTAGTCAGAAAAAAAAGATATAAAACATTGAAAACTCTTTAAGATGTTAGCTTCCTCTCCTCGTACAGCCTTAAGCTCACCACCTGCAGTGAAGAAATCAGGTGTAGTGATCAGTTAATTGATCGTACATAGCAAATAAAACAATTTATTTAGAGAGAAAAATAAGGATTATAAAACTCACATTTGGATACACAGTTTCACAGTCTCCTGTATTATTCTAGGTCTGCCACTGCTGATGTGATGAGTAAGAACATAAACACAGGCTTGAGCAAAGCTTCAGGAAAGCTGTACCTAATTTGGCCAAGCCACACTGTGACCAAATTAAAAAGAAAACTCATACTGCGAAGAAGAAACAAATCCCAGACAAATACTTATGGGTTAAACAGAGGACATACTTGGCTAGCTCCACATTCCTCACTGGATACGCCTTGCAGATTGACAGCAGTACTTCAAATGTGTCTTATTTTAAAAGTATTGATATCCATAAATACAGTACATGTCTCATATACACAAAAACAATCACGTATCACCAGTTTACTGTTTGATTAATTGTAATTTATTAAATTATTCTTATAGATTAAGTTATTTTGTATTTGTGAGATGTACCCATCTGCTTTAGTAGCAGATACAGAGTGAGAGAGCAAGAGACAGACTGAGAGAGAGAGTCCTTACTTGCTAATGAATTCAGCTTTGACTCAGTACCAACTGACACAGTTTGGAGACTGTGTGGGAGCCCTGGGTGTCAGTGTGTGTGTGTTTGAGTGTGTGTGTGTGTGTGTGTGTGTGTGTACTGTATGAAGACAGCAGGTGAGTGTGTGTCACATAAAACCCTTTCGATGACTGTATAGAGTATAAGTACACACTTTCATTCACACTTTGCAAATAAACAGCAGTGCGTGTGCGCTCGTGTGTCTGTATCAGTGTATGATCATGCACACTTAGGCTCGACTCCATCCTCTTACCTACACTCCAATGTGTGTGCAATGTGTGTGTGTGTGTGTGTGTGTGTGTGTGTGTACAGTACAGTGAGTGCCTGCCGGTGTGCACTCAGTGTGCCTTTATGCAAGGCAGGTGAAAGAGGTAAATTGGGCTGTTCCATCATGCGATGCGGGGAGGCCAGGCTGACATGCTGATCAGGTGTGCATGCATAATGGCCACCAAAAATAAGCTCTGTTTTGAATAATGCCCCCCTATCCAAAAAAAAAGGGAAAGAGTAGAAGAAGAATAAATGCACCGGTCTGCTCTTGGTCCAGCTGGGATCTCATCCATCTTAACAATGAATGGAAATCAGAGACAGACTGCCACCGACTGGGGCCTCCACAGAGCCACTTACATCTCTTTCTCCCTCTCTCCCTCTCTGTCTCTATCTCTCTATCACCTCTTTATTTTTTGACCCTTTCCTCTCCCCAACTCTTTTTTCTCAATGCTTTTTTCTCCCTTTTTCTTCTCTGCTGTGAGTTTTTCTTTCTAACTTGACAATCTCTCTCTCTCTCTGTGTTTCTATCTATTCCTATCTCTGTATATCTAACCTTTATTTTCCTCTTCTACAGTGGTTTAATGGTAAAAAAAAAATGCAAGAATAGAGTGGAGCATATGGTCAAAAGTATGTGGACACCCACATGGCCACACAGGGGGCTTTGACCATCTCCACCCTTTGCCTTTGGCCACAGTTAAGGCTTACATGACTGTCAAGTTCATTATTAACTGAAAGCCTGGACAACTTCCAGGGACCCCAAATCTCCTGGACTACAAACAGCTTGAGGTTCATTGCATATCAAGTGACTTGTGTTCATTTTAATAGATGAATTTAGTGCTGAAGCACAATTTTACCTGACATTATGGCTTTAAGATGGGTGCTGTTTTATAACCTGACCTTGAGGCTCAGGGCTCCTTGTGTCAAAATGTAGTTTTAAGACCGCCATTATCTCAATTTTGCTCATTTTTTGGAATGAGTTTCATGTTCATGTTCTAAATTAAAATGTTTAATCAAATTTTGCACCCAGCAGCTCTGCGCCCCCCCCCCCCCCAGCAGGTCAATCTGGCCATGCTGACCTTGCTATTAAACTGTTCTTCTTATTAAACTCATCTCCAGCATTTTCATGGATCAAATAACCAAATGTTGGGGGCCCTTTGGGGTCTGAGACAATGAAGCAGTTGTTCTCTCTTCTTTGATTCACGGAAGTTTTTATGGTTGTCAAAAAAATTTTTATAGTTTTAAATGTTAATGTAAATAACACACATACTTGTTTTGATTGCACAGGTGGAGAATCAAAAATGACATCAACAAAAGGTTCTCATAATCAGATTAATGCTCATGGTGTACATTATTCAACTGCCATGTATAGATGTAATGTTCAGCTTTTTCTTTTTTTGTTCCTATAATGGTGTAGAGCATGACCTCCTCTGTAGCCAGCAAAAAACAATAGAAAGCTAATGTTAAGTCCCAGTTTACATAAACAATACATAAATAATACATAAACTCCTTACATTTCACTGCATTTTGTCTCTTCACTCTCTGTGTCTAAACATGCAGTTTTTCTTAATTTCCTTGCTGTCTCCTCCTCCCTAATCCGTCCCCTCTTTCTCTCTTGGGTAAAGAAATGAGCTGGCAGTATAAGTGTTATTCATGGCTTGGACAGAGGGTGAGTTTTACTGCAGGTAGATAAAAAGATATCGTCCTTCTGCTGCTGTCTACATGCACTATG
>JAPZDY010000003.1:2612664-2624540 GCA_029783645.1 Ctenochaetus hawaiiensis | reverse complement strand
CAAAATTTTAAGAAAAACATTCTTTTTTAAATTTATTTATCAACAGAATTTCTCTTTTTTTTTTGTTTTTAAACAGATCACCAAACAACATCCATCAACAACATTTCATCCAGCTGTGAATTATTGCTGTGGTCTGTTGATGAGTCCAAATAAAAAACTTTGTTCAGCATTTTTTGCAGATGAACAGTTGACACAGTGTTTTCCCCTCGTTCTTCCAAACACCATTAAGCTCTTTTCACACTGGTTGCTTAAATCAAAAAGATTACATAATGACTGGGAAGGGCTACAAAAATTACCTCGAAACCACAATATGCTCATATATCTGCCCTGATGTTTTTGTATCTGTCTGTATCATCAGAGGTGAATAATGTGGCTCACTGGTGAGTTTTAAGCTATTCCTGCTAATAATGAGCCCTCCATATTGCAGTGCTTTTAAAATATAGTTCAGCGCGTATGGCTGATGTGGAGTTTAAGCTTCAAAATGCAACCGTGGTTTTTCTCTCAGGAGGCTGATCACATGATGTGTTTTCAGCAGTAGATGGAGGCTTCTTATGGTTGAAATTTTTTCCAATACATATTTTGTCATCATGCTCTTTGCAGGACAAAGTGGCTCCTGCCTCATTTTAAAAAAAATGTCTTTTCATTTTCATTTATGCAAAATTATACTTTACTTTGGCTGATTGTCAATTGTGTGCTGATTGTTGACAGAAAAGATGCAAATTTTGTTGATTAATCTTCAGTTCTTTTCCCTTGTAACTGTGTTGTGCATTTCTGTGCTGACAATTTGGGAATTATTTTCAAATCAGTGTATATTTTGTAAAATATTTGATTTTACTTTGAATGTATTTTACAGTGCAAAGTGCAGAACAGCTCTGTTGTGTTATGTACAATATTATGGCCCTTTTGGGTCAAGTCTGTGTTGAAATAAGAAAACATGCAAAGTCTCACCAATAAAAAAAACTTCTCAGTGACTGTAAAGGTGTGTTGTGTGTAAATGAAACAGTCCATTCATTAACAAAGTACAGCTGTCAATTTGTGTTATAAGAAGCAAAACACTTAGTTAATATCCACAAAAAACTGCTACATCACACCTTTCAGGTAAAAGACAGTCCTGCTGTTATTTCACAAATCTGTGTATGCATGCATGTGTGTGTGTGTGTTTGAGTTGTGCAAGGACCATTTTCTTTTACAGTGTGAACTAGAGATATATGAGTTGGTTTCGACTGGAAAGTGTTGTGTCTGGTGAATTGTAATGTTATTTTTTCCATAGTGCAAGACGAAGCGATACTTGAGAGACCTCAGCACAGCATTTGATTAGTTCAGGTTCGAGCATTATGCATAAAATAAAGTCCAGTTGGTCTCCAGCGTTTTGTTATTAGTCAGATTAAAAGTTTAATCAAGACAAGTTCGATTTCCTGATAATTTTTTCCCATAACACCACATCTAGCAGACAGCATTCACACACAAATTGCTGAAACTATTCCTGAATTTAAAAACAAGTTTTTGTTTTTCATAATCCACCTTTATGTTGTGCATCTGCATTACCGTAAACAAACTCGTGACCGGAGCTTTCAGGGGGGGCACACCACAGGAAGACAAGGTATGAATCTGGTAGGACATTGTGGGTGAATCTAAAAAGCTAATTTTCCCAGTGGCCTTCTAGCACCTCTGCCCTTCATATACACCCATTTCCATAAAGTGCTCCCCCTGGGGAACCAACAATAATAAACAGTTATTAGTAAATGCATTATGCCAGCACGTTCCTTTTGCCCTTTTGCCTCTCCTCAATAGCCAACCTGCAAACACTGCCAGCACCACCACAGCACCCAACCGGACCTGACACAGAGGGATTTATTTTGTGAGTGTGTATGTGTGGGTTTGTATTTCTAAACCATCACAGCTCAGAGCACTGAATTCGTAAGGGAATAGGGCTAATGCTCATAATAGTGCTGGCCATTACAGCAAAAAGCTTTGGACGTTGTTTGCCAAACTGTTGTGATTTCATCTGATTGCCTGGTGCTTTTAGTTATGAAATGCCTTCATATCACTTGCTTTTAAAATTTATCCAGTTATTTTGCAGTGGGCTAAATTGCTCTGAAATAAATTCTGATATTATTTTCCCTGATGTTTAGTGATTCAACCTCTTCAATTAGCGATCTGAGCCTCGTCGCCTATGTAATTGGAGATGATACTGCACCTCAGTTTGAAAGCAGACATATTGTGTTTAAAAATACAGATGTGTTTCTGTTTATTCTTTATAAGCTAACAAAAGTGGGCTAAGTTCCACAGTCTGAGATTTTCTTGTGTTTAAGGCGATTGTTGACACATGTTTACAATACTAAATGGGTACCATCAGAACAGTGTGTGCTCTTACTGATTTTTAATTGTTTTTGTCATTAACAGTAGGGACCCATGGGAGCAGACACACAAACACATTCGTGCACATGCATGAACAGCATCTTATCTCCATAAGGAGACACACAAGCTCCCTTTCATAAACAGACTTTCTATCTGCATGGAGGTCTGGTGAACTCGCCCTCAATGCGGATAGAAAGGTGGGAGGGGGTGAGAAGGGGGAGACAAAAGACAAGCACTTGCCTGGCCTCTCCAGTGTGGGGGCCTCAAACAAAGGTCCCAAAGTGCATGAACTTATTTACATCTCTATTTATATGGGGGCACATAAGGAGGCTGGGGGGCGTAGGGACAGACAGGCTGTCTACCTGAATAAAGCTGTCCCGTTGTGGATGTGTTGTCAAAGGTTGGTCTTCATTGCAGCTGGAGGCAACAACAATCAAAGACCTGGTGGGTCTGACTATCTGTGTATGTGTGTGTTTTTGTGTGTGGGCCAATTTATCACGTTAACCCCAAGACATGCCCTGTTGTGTGTACTTGCATGTAGTAATGTTGAAAACAAGGACTATGCAGCCTTTTTGCTGCATGGACAATTCTTACAAACACAGAGTAACACCCGAGTATAAATGGAAAGAGTTTCTATGTTACAGAGATACAGCAACCATGTCAACGGGACATGTAAAGCATCGGTATGGCTCATAAAATAGTCATAATTTAAAACAAACAAAAAAATCTCACTTTTTTTCATAGATATTATACTAGAGCAACGAATGTAGAAACACTGCTATGCCATTAGTGAGGTACCTCAGGGCTACATCTTGTCCCTGAATTTGTGTTTTCAACCTAAAACTGCTTTTACATTGGCAAATTTACCCCAAAATATAACAAAAAATTACCTACTGGTTCCTGAAATACTTTAATGCAGAAGAATCCTGCTGAGAGTGAATGTGAGTAAAGCCACTGAGCCTGATAACATCCCTGGCAATGCACTAAATCAGCTAGAGGATGTTATTACAGATCACTGTTGGACTAGAGTGTTGCTACCTGCGTAAAGACAGCCGCTACACTCTACAGTGTCTAGTCTAGACGAGTATCCTATGACTTTCAGCCACTGCTGAAGAAGTACTTCGAAAAACTGTTGGACTTTCACCACTTAGCACTCAGAACTAACAGATTCACATATGATGTTGTCTCTACTTCCCTCTACTCAGTCTTCACACACCTTTAAGATAACAACACCAATATAAAGTTCAGGGAATGAGGTGAGTAACAAGTCAGCATTAACCAGGGACAAGGAAGGCAGGGAAATTAAGAGACATGTGCAAATAAAGAGGGTAAGTAATTTGCAACAGACTGAATAATCACCAACCTAAAGAAAGTCTAAACATAATGTAATAGTTAGGGAGGGAAGTGGAGGGTGCCACAGCAAAGAAACAGAGGGAATGGACACACATACACAAGACCACTAGGCATTAACATTCACTCTAGTGTTAAGAACTGAAGCCCCCCATGATCATGTGCTGAGCCCTTCCTGTTTACTACGCACACCAACAATACCAAGAAATCCCTAAGCGGAGAGAACTCTGTTGTGAAGTATAAGGACAACACCACCACTGTTGGATGAATTTGAAACAACAGTGGGAGTTCATATCAGGAGGATGCACACACAACAAACTATCACTCAATGTTAGTGAAACCAAAGAGAAGACTGTTGATTTTAGAAAAAGGAGGCACAGACACACACCCATGTCTACATGCATAGCGCTTTTCTGGTCTTCTCACTATTCCAAGTCACAAGACAACTTAGCCATAAATGAATTTCCAAACTAATGGCAGGAGGCTTCTTTACAAAGTGCCAGCCTGCTTATTGTCAGGAACTCATACACACACTTTCATATACAGATGAAACAGCCATCGGACGCAATTTTGGGTTCAGCATCTTGTCCAAGGACACTCTGACATGCAGACTGGAGGCGCCAGGATCAAACCACCAACCTTCCGATTAGAACATGTCATCTTACATCTTCATACTGGTAAAGAAAGCTAAAAAACACTGTATTTCTAGGATGTTTAATCAAAATAACACAAAAGTCCAATGCCAAGTTCTTGTGAACTTTTGCAGAGGAGCGACAGAAAGCATTCTGTCTGGAAACATCACAAATTGCCGTGGGATGTGCACAGACAAGGACAGAAAGGCTCTCCAGTGGGTGAGCTAGCCCAGGTTGCAGAGCCTAGTAGATTACTAAAAGACAAAACCTACCCAACTACAGCCTATCCACTCTGCTGGCAAGAGATACAGAAGTATCTGCCGATTTACCTTTGTAGCAGAAATGTACATGTATGTACATGATCAACTTGTATATCAGAGATCTGTGCATGTAGTGCAGAGGATCTAGAATGAGCCAAAAACACTGGCATGAGCTTGTGACCCTCACACACAGCTGTCGTGTTCAATGTTGCTGGTTGACATTTAAACAAACAAAAAGCAGGAACTCAGTGAACTTACAAGTGCTAATACCAACTATTCACATCTGATTTACACCAATATTACAGCCACGTGCAATCAAAAGTTAACATTTCTGCAACCACTACATCCAACCCTGCACTTGAACCGAAAGGGTTAATCTGGTGTGGGCCAGCAACTTTCTATCCTTATGAGAACATTTTGACATTTTTTAGGAGAATTTAGCACATCTTGCTCATCTTTCTTGTCACTTGAACACAATAAAGAGAGACCACAAAGAAAAAGAGAGAACAGGAAAATAACTAGCCTATAAAGAAGTGAAAACAAATGAGAGAGAAGAGAAAGATGGAGAAGGAGAGCGGAACAGACAGTACGAATAAATGAAGGAAAGTCGGGGCGAGAAAGAGGGAGAGAGAGAGGCGGAGCCGTCTAATTTGTACATGGCTGCTAAGTAAGGATAGCAGGCTAATTACTGGCTGAACAGGGCAGGCACAGGCTGCTCATGTCAAAAAGGACAGAGCCACTTATTAGGCATCAAAGTGCATTCATATCACAGCACAAAGGAGATGGGGGTCGAGGGGGCGCGAGAGGAGGGGTACAGCATGTGTAAATGGAGGAGGGGGTGGGGGTTAGCTAATGAATGTCGCTGAGAGGTGCATTATGGGACCCTCTCCTCAGGCCTGTTTGGAACAGCAGTGGCGAGTGCAGATGGGCTGCTTTGATTGTGTTCAAAGATGGAGCAGAGGAGATGACAGAGAGATGGAGAGGAGGAGAAAGAAATGGAAGGAGGCTGCGATTGAGGCATTTCGAGGAAGTCATAAAAAAGAGGAGGAACAGGTGAAAGGATGAGAGAGGGTTTGGGTCAGATGATTTCAGTTGCTGGGATATGGATGATTAAAGAAAGTTTAAAAGGTGATATGGACAACATTTATACCTAGCATATTGTCACTTATGCTAATGTAGTTGCTCAGGGATTAAACCTGATTTATCTAATTATGACAATCTAACCGGTAACAAGACTTAAGTTTAGACTGTAAGGGCTTTGACTGCTGTTAGTTGTTGTGTAGTTGGTTTAGATATGCTGAATCATACTTTTATATACTTTTTATACATTTTATGATCAGACATATTAGCTAAGAAACCTATGCGCTAACGCTATGGCAGCTCCTAAGCCTCAGAGGTCAGTGACGACACATGACATCAATGCAGTTATGCTTTCGGCTTAGAGATCCTTCAGCCATATTAGATCTTGTGAGTAACCTCGCTCAAATGTGAAGATTATGATCATTTTGAACCCGTCAAAATGTTTGTTAATAATTTTACCTCTCTCTATATATATTTTTTTTAGGAAAATATAGACTTTTATTCTGCACCTTTCTAAAACGTCTGTGGATGATTATTTTTAAAAAATTATTTGTTTCCATGCAATTGTTGTCTATATGACCTTTCACTTCCCACAAAAATGATATATAAGTTCACATTATACAAAGGATTGAAAACTTAGAGCTTGATTACTTGCTCACCATACACACTGAACAAAGTCCACATCTGACAACTCATGATTTGAATCCACTGCCCGTGCAGGAAGAGGTGTGCCCTTTTATATAGTGTGCTGGAGAGGTGGATGGACTTGTTAAGGACTGAACTGCAATACAGGAAAATTCTAATTTTCTAGCAAACATTTAGTCAATGTTCGATAGTTTATCATCTGCAATGACAATCTCCCCCAATCTTTAACCATACAGTAACTGTCTCAGGCAGATAATATATCTTTCAGTGGGCGTATACTTTGGGCTACAGGGTATTGCTTCATTTAAGAGGGTCATATGCCAAAGAGGCCTGGAACCTCTCATCTAAGATAAAAGAGAGGCTTTGAGAATGTCTAACATCACCAGTGTCCACTACTGCACCAAAGGGAGAGTCAGTGCAAAGTGCTGCAATGGCAAACAATGAAGGTGAAGGTAGAAAACGAAAAAAGTCACTCAACAGCTGCTGACTTTATCTGACAAGTTTAACAGAGAACCATCCACACCACCATCAGATGTGGAGTTTTATGTATGAATTTCTGTTCCAATCAGCCAACACATCATTCGGTTGCATTTTTTTTTTTTTTATTTAACTGTCTCCTCACAAGGCTGTTTCAGGTAACAAAGTGATTTCAGTAAATTTCACACTATCTACTTAATATTACTCCTGTTTCAGTATGGATAAAGGCAGACACAGAGGGAGATTTCAGGACCCACATCTGGTGGCACTGCAGTGGGAAGTGGTTCATAAACTGCTGCTTCCATTCCAGCATCCTGGGGTTCCTTATATGAACGCGGGCACCAGTGGTAAAATCCTGAAGTTTAGGGTTAGACATTTAAGCATGACTCACCCCCCACAAACCCCCTGCCTGCACCCTGGCCCGAAGCCCAGCATCTATGGAGCATTTATTATAGAGGAGACTGAGCGCCATGTACTGGACTGAAGGAATGTGCTGGTCAACAGCAGATTACAGTGTGGAGATATCTGTAAGGAAGGTATGTGTTTGGCTGTTTTCTGCATAAGCCCTAGTGTGCTTGTGGACGGCATGTTCAGGCCTTAATGATGGAGGTAAAACCATGTGCGTTTGTTGGTGAATCCACACTGGCACACTCGGTCAAGGAAAAGAGTGAAAACCTGTAAGTGTACCTTTTTTTTTCCCACATTGGTTAAACAGTGACTTACAATAAGGTTATGAATGCAGTTCTAATTCTGACAAATAAATCTAAATCTCAGCCCTTTCATCCGTTTCTCTCTGTGCACGTTTCCTGCTCTGCTCTCTGCTGGACTGCAACGGTGAGCATCCAGATGTTTTGGGAAGCAGGAGACAGTCAGTGGCAGTGATGAACTGAGCTCCTCCATGGCATTTAAGTAGTCTCAAAACTTGCTCACATATAAACCTGCAAGAATGCATTTCTGCAAATGATTTGGATTCCCAAGAAAGAAGTAAAATGGAACATATGCTGAGGCAATATTTTTCTAGTCAGTGCTATTTTATTTTCCCCCTTTACTTTTGTAGATGACAGGCATCAGTATCAGGTCATAAAGTGAAAATAACGCTGGTGGAACGTCCACGTGGCTTTGTCCTGCAGAAACTTGAATATGAGTTTTTAAGATACATAGTATAACATATTGTATATAATATGATCTACTTATCTGTGTTTTCATTCATTGACTATTTGGTAATAATTAGGCAAATCTGCACAAGGGAAAGTCTTGTTGCTCTGACTTCTGGGTTTGTGTCCACACAGTAAAGACAACAATCACCTGGATTAATCCAGGTCAGAGGAAAAAAGTCTTAATCTGATGATCACTGGCAAAGACCTGAAGTTTTGTGGAGCAATTTCTTAAATTTAATATCTGAAAGATGTATAGATGTTTAAAAAAAGAACATCTGAGATTTATAGTCACATCAGCTAATTGTAGCAGGATATTTATGATGTCAGTGTGTTAAAATTTGAAATTCTTGAGAGCAAGTGCGTGACAATAGTTGCAAACTGTTTCAGTTATGTGAAATTTTGAGAAAATGCAGTGGTTAAGAAACTGGATGTCATCCATATCTCCTTAGAGCATATCACCTGCTTATAGAAAATGAGCAATTCTTAGTTGTTTACAATCATAGTGAATATTAGTCCAAATTATCCTTAAGAAGTGGACATGTACCAGCCCAGAAGTTTTAAATAAAGCAAATGCTTACAAAAACTAAGAGGATTTTAAAAAAAAAAACTCACCTTAAAAATGCCTTACTAATGTCTCCATGATCACAGAGAGGCATTATTAACAATATACAAAGAGCTTTAAGGCACATACTGTCACAGACAAGTCTACGTTTCTCCCAACAACAACACAACAACCAATATATATTCCTGCTAAATTAGCATCCTGACAATCTCATTTATTCCGTTTGGAACGTTCAAGCGTCGGGGTCAAAGTCGTATTAGCAAAAGGTGAGGCCAAACAAATGAGATTATAGCTGAATTAACTAATTATCATCATTTCCATTCCCTAACAGCCTGTAATATCTACGGTATAATGGTGCCTGTCAGGTTTATTGTTGTGTTTGTCTGGGAAGCCTTTGCCCTCTGGTCTCACCTGCTGAAACACATCCCCCATCCATTAGAATGCATTATGGAAATTAAATCTTTGTTGTTGTGTATTTTAAATGTAAGCCTTGATATGACAACTTGTTTTTTTCCAATCTGCTTGTGTTGTGTTTTTATGTGGGTTTTTTTTTTTTTGAGAGGAGAGCAACAGTAGAGAAAAAAGACGAGAAGGAGGTTTAGAGAAAGAGAAATAAGAAAGTATGAGGGTCTTTATTCAAGGTTAGATCAGGCTGGAATTTGTGAAGGAGTACCTATTAAAGACAGACCTTTCAGAGGAAAATTGGACCCGTCTACCTTTTAAGGACGACATGCTAATTCATGTCAAAAAGGCTTTTAGTTAGGAGGACAGGGCCGGAGTAAAGGCTGTTGTGTTACATTCATATGGGCTTGTATGCACTCACATCCAGGATATCGCAGGCAAAGGCAGATTTGCTTTATTTTTTTTTTTTTTAAGATGTGTTTTTGGAAAAAAAATTATAAAGATAATTCTACTTCTTTATGTTTGGTAAAACATATTGTATCTCAGTTGCATCTAAGTGGCACTGGATTTAGCTTTGAAATAAAAAACACAGTCTTAGGGTCTTCTGAATGTGTAATATAAAACGCAGTAACCCAATTAACCTTCTACCAAACCAAACTCCATTCTCAATTTCAACATTCTCAAGTTTATTTGCTTATATGCCATTTTTGTATAACCAAAGTATATTAATCAATTAATTTTAAAAATCCACATGAACCGCTCTTCAACATCTGCATAATTTTGATCTTATCTGAAGTTTTTCCCCCCATTTTTGGTGGAACACAAGGGTAAAAGATATTAATTATAGTGTGAAATTTAAGCAGAAACACCGCAGCTTGTTTCTCTGTTAACTTAAGATATAAATGCCAAGTGACTAAATCCTTCACTATTAGGCTGAAATATAAACCCACCACTGTCCTGTCTTGGAACAGAAAGACAGTAGTTGGACAGAAAAGTTTTTAAGTCTGGCCATCAAACTGAAAACCAGCACTTATGGAGAACCGCTCTACAGACTGAGAAGATACTGGTCCCTTATTACAGGACGTTTACTACACCGAAAATGCAAAGTGACCAACCTTGGGATAAAATGGTTTTCTGTTAAGGGTTCCTCTTCAAATTAGAACTTCATGGTTGTAAAGTTAAGGGGAAGAGCTGTTTCATGAGGTTGGCATATTACAAATGATGACAAATTCACAGTTTTTATAATAATTCTTATATGCTTTATATCTTGAACATTCTATGTTTGGTTTATTCTTTAAGCCGTAATTAAAGAAGTGAGAAGTGAGACCCTAATGTGAAAATGGCCTTTCTGAACCAGTTAAACATGGATGGCATTGTTATCCAGCTTCACACTTCCCCCAAGTGGCCCTTGGCATGGTCCATCAATCTTGCTTAATTTTGGACTGCCTTAATGCAGGGCAGGCAGTTTATTTTCACTGTCATCCATAATATAAAATCCATAATAATCTTTTAGCATATTTAAGTTCTCCTCTTGGCTCTGTTTTCAGGCTTTAAAAAATCTCACCAGTGATGAAAACTTTTGCTAATCACAGGTGATGTCAGAGAGATATCGTTCCTGTGTGTCCCCTCAGATGGTGAAAGCCTGAATCAGTGGGGAAATATCAAGCAGAAAACTCCAAAGCTTAATATCTCATCAGCCTATTGTGGCATGTTGTACAAAATGTGTGAATTTAAGTTTCACATAAAGCCTTAGGCTCATTACGTTCACAGTGCCAAAGGAGGCTTGGTTAAAAAACAGTGGGAAAAAAGTTTTGTAGGGGGAGCGTGTGTGTGGTGAACTGGCCATGTAGCTTTCGCTGAAACATTGATGAATTTGTTTAATTTTAATCTCCAAGTCTACAAGTGGTTGGTTGCTGGAGGGGAATCTTTGAGAAGATGAGTCATAATGAGAGGGGCCAGGGTCTTCACACTGTGAACATCACCAAGACTCTTATGAGCTTTTTTGGTGGGAGGGACTTTGCTGAATGATTGAATGCTGCAAAAAGAAAGGTGGAAGATTTTTTCATTGCATAAGTTCAAACTCACACCTTCAGCTTTAAATAATAATAAAAGATCCAGCAGTGACAGGTTTCAAACAGACATGCAGGTATGGAGTTTAGGGACTCCAGATGCCAGTGGAGGCCAAAGCCAAAAGCATCTGTCTGAAGTTTACTCAGGATCCTTTTTTAAGCTTTTTCTTTTCTTTTCTTCAGTCCAAATCACTGCTTGAATGTCAACTTATAAGCTGGAAGACTATTTTCTTTTACATCCTCTACATGTTTTTATGTGTCATTTATGCTTTACCTCTGGATGTTGTGTTTCACATTTTGCTATTTATGTTGCAGTCCTGGATGTTACAGTGTGTGTATGTGTGTGGCAAGGTTTTTTCTCATGCCCATCTTTTTTTATTGTTGTCTCAACCTTATTTTTGTGCTCGCAACAAGTGCTCACCTTTTAGATTGCAAATATCAGTGCATTTGAACATTATGGCATGGATAACATTTTTGTTTATTATTGAGTAATATGTTTGTCTGCATGTTTTAAGGTATGTATCTTGCTTAACAGGTTAACACAACCCACCTGACTGTCTGCAAGTAACATGCCTTTTGGTTGCAGTTCCTAGAGGAAATGGTATGTAAGAACTCTTTCAATAAAGGGGGATTTTTCTCAAAACATAAAAGAACAATAAAACAATGAGGAAAAATGGGGGACATGAAATCCAGTAAAGAATCCTTAAATATAACATGTGGTTGACAGCAGAATACTTTACTTTAGATATAATTTTCATCATGACCATTAACTTTCTTTGGTGATTTCCTGTAACATTTTGAGAGGTTTTGACAGAATGAGTGGGGTCCTGCTATAGCAGGAAGTTTTTTAAAATGGTTTGCCAGCCTCTATTCGCATTCAGCAA
>JAPZDY010000003.1:2593662-2612564 GCA_029783645.1 Ctenochaetus hawaiiensis | reverse complement strand
TGTAACATTTTGAGAGGTTTTGAGAGAATGAGTGGGGTCCTGCTATAGCAGGAAGTTTTTTAAAACGGTTTGCCAGCCTCTATTCGCATTCAGCAAAAAAAAAAAAAAGGAAAAGAAAATCAGCAGCTTTTACACAGTTGTGGCCAGAATCTGCTGTACTGTTCTTTACACAGTGGAAAATACAGTGTCACGCTGCAGCCACTCAAGAGTTATCAGGAGCCTTGAATGCTTTTCACTCTCCAGGATAATCTGAGTGGCGATAGGAAAGGTCCGGTCACATTGTGTGACCTAAAGACGGTTCTGGACCTGCTGGGGCTCTCCACTGTGTCTGCACAATGCAAGCTGTGGACCTCCTGGGATGCTGTAACTGTAAGAGATCAAACAAAGAGATGAAGATAGAGGGGAAAGACTCTGCCTCAGCTGATAACCTCGTAACCCTTCTGACACTGACAGCTCACACAGAGGAAGTTAACCATGCATGTGCTCCAGAGCTGACACACACACATGCACAAGCCAATACATCTACATACACTTACCACTTTCATTTGATTTATTCTTAATTTATTTATCTCTGCATCTTTCTCTCACTCTCACAGTCTCACCTCCCTCCCTCTTTCCTCTCCCCTCTGCTCTCATAGCCAGTCTGGAAGCTAGGGGTCCTTCATTTTTTCTGACATTCTGTCCTTCAGCCTATTGATTGGCGACCGAGCTGGCGAGCCCCTGTTGGCCGCTAATAGAAAGTGAAGTTCATCAGCCCTTCCCTTCCCCTGACACGCACATACACACACACACACTAACTCAGCCGTCCACCGCTCAGGGACCCTCCCATCAGCAGACACCCAGTGATCTACTGCTAAAAGGCCAGCAAACTAACAGCACTATGCAGCACTATCCTTACTTCCTGTCAAACCTTGCTCCTCCTAAAAGTCTTTGTATTTATTTTGGCTGGTTTTGTCCATGAGCTCGTCTCCTTAGATTATGTAGTGCTTTCAAATATTTCCAAGATTGGTTCTGTTGTGCATAAACGGGGTGCTGAACATTTATGTGCATTTAGCAGGTGCCAGTAGAAATTTTAATGAGGAAGTATTCAAAGTTACATTACTTGTTCGTCATCAGCTCCTGAGTTACACACATTTATAAGCACGTGCATGTGCGTAATTTTACCATGGACCTGAATTTCAAAACCTGTTGACAGCAATATCTGTGCATATTCTGCTGCGCTGCTTCTGCATAGAATTTTAATGGAAACATAAATATTTCAATGAAACACCAAAAGTTGTTAAAAATGTTTCATCTTGAGGAAAAAATTGTGCACTATCTTGAGGTTTATTAATACTAAATTAATTTAAAAAAATAGGGTGTTTGGAGTAAAATAGTATGACAAACTGAAAAAGCTAGCTAGCTATGTACAGCTAACATCTGTAAGTTACAGTAGTTGTGTACAATAAGACACAAAAAAAAAAAAAAAAAAAAACTCCAGAAGTTCATCAGCCTAAACATAATAAACAGTGCAGAGTTGGGATAACTATCCATCTATGCAGGATGATCATCTGACTTAAAGATAAAAATGCAAAATGCAAAACCAGAGAACCATGCTATACCAGAGAGACTAGAGAAACAGAACTTAGTGTACAAAACGTGACAGTGCTGACAGTGTGGCCTCCTTGCTAGCTTCGACAGCTGAACAGAGTCTTTATAGGATTAATATATTTCGAAAATGTTAATATTTTTTTAAGAGCAGCAATGCAGGGCCTGGGGTAGGAGGACTGTGTGGAAACAGCCAGCCAATAAGACAGCTAACCGCACAGCTTACTGAACATCTAACTGAACAGCTAACTGGCTAAATATAGCTAACTTCACAGTTAGCATCAGTCAGTGGTTACTATTACCAACAAGAAAAGCCATCTTCAGGAAACTGTTCAGGCAGAGCAGCTGGAGGACATCAGAGGGAAAACCAGGGAATATTTTCTCCATAAATATGATCCATATCAGAGTTTTGGTCAGAGCCACCTTAAATCACCTCGGTACAAATAGATAGACTGAGCAGGTGGGGGGCCACAACACTGAACCTCATGGGCATGCTGTGCCTGCAACAGACCAATAAACAAGCTGACATCATGTAGTTGTGAAAGTAGAAAAATAGCTGGGAACTTTGTATTCACAGCAGTCTGAAGCTTTTTTAACAAAAAAGTCATCTCTGTGAGTTTTTTTTTTTTTTTGCTTGTAGACTTTACTTTTAGGATATGTTCACCTCAGGATATTAGACTTTGTATACAGGTTTAGATATTGTAGAATTATAACTGTGACAAAAAAGAAAACATTGGTTCCCCTTATGGTTAGCTTGTCCTAGTGTCAACGAATATTAAAAAACTATAAAATAAAGAGAAAAAAACCTTGTCTAAAATATCAAAACTCAGATTTTACAGTCTTCATTTATAATGTAAGAAATGACAGTGATTGGTAATGGCTCTGTCAAAATGCTGTTATCATTACTGGCATGATGGCATTAATGATTAAAATGACATTAAAATCAAGATTTACTGTGCTATAACTGTCTTTTAACTAGAGTTATTGAAGGGTAATATCTAACATTTTTGCGCTTAATAAGATACAATCGCTAAACAGAGGTGAATATAATACTGATTATTGTTTGTAGATGGCTGATGTCCACTTAAAATTGTGCTATGGAAATACAGGTGTTAATGGCCATGTAATGAATGTTGACAGAGATATATGACACTATTTTCACTCTGGCAGATACATTCAGGCCACTTCACTTACAGCCAGGATTTTAACAGCTACACCATATGGTACATGTACATTATAACATTGTATGTAGCTTTTAACAGTGAAGCTTCTCACTAGTGACAGTGGACCTAGTTCCTTGATAAAAGAAAGTAAAAAAAGCCAGTAAAATAAGGATTGCTTATGTACAGTAGCCTATTTGTATAGGCCAGTTTGGTACTGAGCCAAGTGTGACAGCTTGGACTAGCAACATACTGAACATACTACTGAACAAACATTTTTAAAAACTTTGTTTTTTTGGCTTTTCTTTAGTGATGTTAAATGGAGTTTAGAGCAGCAAATGTTCAGTTCAGTTCATCCCAGTTTTCATCAACTGGACCAAATGACAATTACAGCGGGCCATTATATCAACCACTGATAAATGACCATTTATTCATATGAAAATGTCACATATTATTACTTGAATTCACAAAAAGTCTTAGAGAACCCTCAGGCTCAAAAGAGTGCCAATTTACCATCACATCTGTTTTAATGAGCTCTCCTTGTCTTGCAGTGCTCCTACGATACCCACTGTGGCTTTGCTTGCAGAATGCAAGCAAACCTGGCATTATAAGACAGCGTTTTTCACCTTTTTCTAAGCCCTTTTTAGTGTAGGAAGTTTTTGCACTTCTCTTGGAGAAACCTTTGCTGCATCAAACCCAGAGTAAAACTTTGTTAGCTGAAGGCCATGGCTAAAACCCATCTTGAGGTGAAGGAACACGCTCACTCATTTTCTTCCTTTTCAGCCTCTCTGTCAGGTCTTAAGCCAAGACCAATGGCTCCTATTAGTGAGTGTGGCAGGCCAGCTGACAGGCTAGTCAATATCCATGAGAAGGCCACTTCATTAATGATCCCTACTTGCTCAGAGAGATGGAGGGGCCAGCCAAAGTGGCCTCTGACAGGCCGCAGAGAAACGTGAAGGGTCGGGACTTTATTTTCAGCAAGACACAACAAACTTGTCTGACAGTTAAAGGTATGCTCCTGGGAAAATGCAGTATATGGCTAAATCAAGAGCAAGGCTACATAAGAACAATGAAAACCATCAAATGAATGCTGTTACATAGTGTACATGGTAATTATTTCTTCAAAATGTAAATCCTTTAGAGATAATTTGCAACTTAGCAGTGGTGCAGTAGGGTAATGAGTGGTGAAAGGTAAATTTTCTGTATATTCACGATTAACATTGGTCCTTATAGAGACTGTTTCTGCAGTTGTGATGGATAATGAATTCATGCCACTGAATGTAAAACCAGTGGGACATGGTAGCTTCTCAAGTTCAAATCACAAGATGATCAAGCCTACAATATTTAAAAGCTGTTGCATAGCTGATGCGTTGGTCTATGCATTGGAAAATCAAAAGACAACACGATTTCCATACTATTACTACTACCTTTATCCTGAAGTATAATCTTTGTCCTTAAACTTTTTAGTTACTACAAGCAGATTCATAAAACCTTAGAGGTTATTGGATGGTAGGATACAGGAGGTCTTCACAAGTTAAAAAATGTGTGCCCCTAACACAAGGAGTCCTGCAAATATAATACGCAGAACTGAGCAGGACACGTACATTAGTTCAAAGTTGGAATGCAGATAGAAAACGATGGGCCCAAAACCAGCAAGAAGACGCAAAACCAATCTGTATCGATTTTTATAACTTACTTACTTACTTACTTACTTCCCATTATATAACATTAGTGGTCATCTCCCCTGCACCTCACCATGACGCATGTAATCATCTTCCTTGCCAAGAGAGTTAGTAGAATACACTGAGCTCTCTCTCTCTTGTTAATTGACCTAATCCACTCGTTATTTCATCTTAAAAGTCCACTTGCTGTCACGGTGACAGATGAGAAACTGACATTGTAACGATTGCTCGTTCGTTGCTATGGCTCCTAGCATCAGCATTGCTGCTCTGCTATCATCTGTGTCCTCTGAGACGAATCTGACTTCTGCTCTCTACGACTCTCCGGCTCCTCAGCCGGAGCACTTGCACTGTGCAGTATTGCAAGTTGCACCCACGTACACACATAGTACTTCTGTCACAGTGGGGTCTTATCACAGCCAGGTCTTCTTAGTCATAAAGTTACCTGTTTCAAAGAAAATTGATATTTGGTAACCCTGGACCTGGTAGCACCTGAACTAGACACTGCAAGAGGTGAAAAAGCCCTTAACTTCTTAACTTTGTTTCAACAGTCAATGGTGGCTTCAAGTCACCAGTTCCTCCTCTGCTCATTTCCAAGGTTTTAACTCAAATTTGTGGTGTATGTTTCAGTTGAGATGTGACTCAGTGACTGTATGGATGGAGCCTTAGAAGTCTTTACAGTTACAAAGATTTAGACTCAATCTGTGATAAGGAAAACCTCCGGAAAAAAGAGGATATTTTAAGGATTGATTAGACAGCAAATCCTATGTTGGATTCTTGTTTGCTCATGAGTTGTGTTGGAGAAACAGATAAAGCACTGTTCAACTTTATGCATTCCCGAGCTATATCCTCCCAGCCGGCAGTACTGAGCCAGTAGAAGATTGTGGGTGAATGACAGAGAATTACAGCAGTTTGGTTGCTTGTGGGATTCCAGCAGCAATATGGTGTCCTGGACGCTGTAATACTGTGTAACAAACTCACTGGCAGCACATCCCGCATTGAAAGAGAAACTGATAAACCATTTCAGTGGATCACAAGTCGTTTAGATAAGTTTCTCTTTGCAGGCCTCCGTAAACACACATCCTTTTCGTCACACACATACAAACACACACATGAACACACCCACCTGCCTTTAGCTCATGTTTTCCGTCATGTTGTGGCGCTCGTCAGCAGGTGTGTGTTCCAGGATGAAATGATGTTTCTGGCCTGTCCGACATGGGAGAGCTATCTGTGTAATAGAATTATCTGGAGAGGCCACTCAGAATTAACATAATATGGACTCAAAATGTAAATTGTCTTTCTGTGAAATGTAATGTGCATGCGAATCTGCTCTCTTGCTCCTCTCTGTCTTATCATCCTCCCCTACACTCTCTCTCTCCCTCACACACACACACACACATACTTTCTCTTCCTTATTTCCTGTTTCTGAGAACTGATAAAAATCCTCTATGTTGATGTGAGCACACACACACTTCCACACATTTTGGGTGCAAATACTTGAGAGGTGTGTGTTCCGCTGACACGTGCGAAGCTAAATGCCAACGTACCATTTAAGAGAGAAAGGGCAGCGGCACATCCAACCTTTGTAGTGTGTCATTCAGCGGTGTTCACAGCCGTTCACATATAAAAATGAGGTCTCCTCTGTCCCGGGGAGCAGCAGATACCTTTCACCCCGTCAGGCAAAGGAGGGGAGAAGATGTTAACAACCACTCAGACTGTCGAATGAAGAGACAAACAAGAACAGGAGAGAATGTTTCCTTTTTGTCTTTTGGTTAGCCTAGAATTTAATTTAATCATGTAGATATTTTGGAAAATGATTCTTTTTATTCGGGACTGCAATTTCTTTTCAATATCCACCAGCAAACTCATCCCCTCATTTTTCCTCGTTTCCTGCATCCTTGCCTCCTCTCTTCCTTCTTTCCTGTCATGCTGTGATGATGAGCACTTTCACAGTGTTCAGCTATAGCATTTAGCCATTCAGAGACTTTGATAAAGCTACAATCTTCCCCCTGCCTTGGAATTACACGGCGAAGGGAAAAGGCCACCTCTTTGTCACTAAATGCCTCTCCCATTCATTCACATGACAGCAAAGTAGCATGTCTTTTCCCACGGTAAAATGCCAGATTTGAAAGCCCTCTATTCGATTAATGTTTAGAGTAAGGTTGCATGCCATCTTTAATCCAGGAAGTATTTTACAGTCAAATAAGAGCCTCTCTAATTTGGTGGCTTTGAAGGAGTGTTTTCAACGAGTTTGACCCAGGAATATTTTAACTGTACCTAGTGGTGTTTTACCTCTAATGTACAGATGCATCTAGAAATTTTATCTTGAATATTAAAAGGGTAGAATGGGCAGTCTGGTTTTTTCTGTACATTCTGCTGTTTAAAAAATACATATATTTGAATGTGGTTTCAAATATTTAAAGTTCTATTCAGACCGTGTTGGCTCAAATGCACAAGAAGCATATTTCTCCTTTACAATAATTTTACAAGGCTACATGTTTACAATCAGATGTGCAAACTCTTTAAAATATGCATTAATTAAGATCAGTGTTTATGATGGATAAGTTGCAATAGAATGTGCCAGAAGTCACAAAATTTGGACTTTTACCGGCAAAGTTTACAACCCAGGGACATGAATATGGCTATTCTTATTTCATGACTAGCTACCTTTCATCTGTGTGGAAAGCCTGTGGCATCAAGCCATCTTTGTCTTCCACTTCTTCTTCTTCATCTTCTTGTCTCTATTTCAATACTTTTCCTGTAAAAGAAAAAGTTTTTATAAGTTTTACTAAAGGGTGCAATGACTCGGTGCTCATAGTACCGTTAAAGACACAATGAATTTTTAAATGATATTCTGACTGAGCCTATCAAGGGTAACTGTGACCCTGATGAAGGTTAAGGGTTGTTTCTCTTGATTAGAGTGAGAGTGCGTACACAGCTACACCCCTTAATGCAAATTTTTACATCTCCACTTATTTTCCTTATATTTTCCTTTTCTCTTTTGTAGGAACATTTAAAAGCCTTGTTGTTGCACTCCACACATTATTGCTGCCTTATTCAAACATTATGTTTCCGTTGTTTACTGATGAATAACTGTTGCCTGCAAACTATGCAAGCTACTAGTGAACGGACACAAAGTGATTTGCTCTTAGCTGTTAGAAAGCTGAAAAAAGTGGTGTGTTCCGCTCAGAGTGCAGGGATAGGGAACTGCAAGACTGAGGTGCTCCTTCACTACAACTAAGTGACTACCAGAGCCAGCATAAAAAATAAGCAAACTAGCATCTACAGCTGCTAAACTAACATAAATACCGCAGCTGCATCTCATCATCTTGCGACTTTCATATTAGAGGGTATCAAATACTGAGTCAACAAAGCACTTGTAACAACTAAAGTACATGAGCTGAAGTTACATATTTGTAATACTTAAAGAACCTTGTTATCTACTAATGGTGTCTAATTCTCAACATAATTTTTCAACTAAATGAGAAGACAATAACATTACACAGTTTTACATATCAATTGTTAAAGCCTTTAAAAGGCTTAAATCTACATATTTGTCAAGATGCACTGTCACCATTATGCTTTCATCTGTGTCAAGATGCACTACTGTCAGCTTCATGTTTTCATCTGTTATGATGCTCTGTCACACCAGATTTTGACAAGTAGGCTAATCACTATCTTGGCCTTGCTATAATGGTTCCTCTTCCATAGCAAGGCAGTCTATTTTCCCAGCAATCATTTCATTTGGCCGTCAACTAGTACATCTGTTGTTGCTGGTTGGTTTAAAGCTACATGCTTTCACTTCTTTTGTTAGCTACTTATAATATCTTAACAAACAACATAGCTGAGGTAGGAAGGTATGAAAATAGCCTAATAATGTTTTATTTGGCAGGATGTATGTAAAGCACTAGTTAATAAAATTGGTAATGGGTGTATCAGATTTACTGAAAGTGTGTTAATGATAAAGCACTGAAAACTGTTTAGAGTTTGTTAGCGCCAAGGTGGTTGGAAGCCCTAACATTGCATTAAAATTTAAGTTTACCTGTCAGGAGCTATTACCTCACCAACTGTGATCATAAAATTTAGAGTGAAGAATTGTGGCTGAGGGGCTTTTAGACATCATTATTTTCAGCCAAGACTAGGCTGCCACTACCTGTGTTGAAGAGTTGGCTACAACTGCTCCATATCTTGTGGACACTGTCATCAACCTGTCCTCTAAATATCCGAAACCTGTTGCTGCCGCTTTTTGGCCCTGCCGTCTACTTGGTCCTTTGCTTCTGCTCCTGTCCACTCCACCTGCTGCTGCTGCTTCTACCACGGCTTTGGTCCCTGCCTCAGTCACTGACCCTGACCACCTTTGGCTAGGGGCTAAACTAAGAGCCAGGTCAGCTTAACTCCATCATATCCAAAGTCACATTAGAACTGGTATGCTATGGGGTTTAGCAAAAAGAGGGGAAACTGCCCTCATCCTCTTTCCTCTCTCTCTCATGACTTTTTTACTGGAGCAACCACCCCAAGAAACTCACTATGCTGGTTGTAGAAACATCTAATGTCAGACATCTTGTCGCCACTATTAGCTGATGGACACACCACTTGCTGTCCCACTGCAAGTGTTAAGGACAATAAGAAACTGTGAAGCAGAGCTGCTGAAAGGAAATAATGAAGTTTCTGCTCATCCCTCGTCGTGCAAGAATAAATGATCCTAAAATACGAGAAGTCCGAGACTCTGAAGAAATATTTCTGAATGGACACTACACTAAATACTTTGAAAATGATCATCATTCAGGACCTTTTCCACCCCTGTGTTTTTATCACTTCAAATCCAGCTACATGAGAAAACTTCACATCTGGCTAAAAGGCAACTGTAGAACCACAGACATCCCTTTTGTTGACAACTTTGTGACCTTCCCAAACAGGAACAAAGTTTTTAGACATGGCGGTCTCCATCTAAAAATTGCGCCATCACACTTGTTAGCCATAAATATTGGACTGACTCAATTCAGTTCAATCTGGAGAAGACATTATCTCCTGACAGAGCACGAGTTCCACCCGAGTTATTACCAAAGGCTCATTGACACTCCCCATCACTGTAATAATTAATGATAGAGATGATTATTACACCACACATAAAATTAAACCTGAGATCCACCAGATGTCTTGTAGATATAAAGCCCTAATCTCAGCCCTCCACTCTGACTTCCTTCTAATTTCAAGATGGCCTTACTAAATATAAGATGAAGCAAAGAAAAAAAAATCTCCTGTAACTCACTCTCACTAATATACCGCCTCCTCCGCTGAGGCAGGGTTTTCATATTAACTAGGCGAGCTGCTTGAAAATCGCTACTGACTACACCGTAGCTATCACAGAGGAATACAACATACATTTTGATTACAGGATAAAAAATAAAAGTAAACAGTTTTCAGAGCTAGCTGACTCTTTCAACTTTAACAACATGTCTCCTGTTTTACAGACCAAATTAGATGTACATACGATTTTGTAACTTTTAAAGTGTTTTGATGTTGACATAAAGTAGCAGATGCTGCCATCTTTGATTATCATTGTGTCTTCTCAAATCTGTGCTGTAAACAAACAGCAACAAAGCAGTTTCTATGTTGACAAGCCACCCGAACTGCTTAAGTCCATAAGTGAAGCATTCAAAAGCTGTGCTTAAATGTTACTGTGATCTCTGGTAATGTTAATGTTATGCTAGTTCAATGCACACTGTAACTTTGACTTAACATTACTTTTTTTACAGACAATTTGAGCTCTCAGTGGCTTGTTGTAAGGATCCAATTAAATGGGACAGTTTTCGCTGCAATGCAGCCACTTCTTTGGGACACAGCTATTTAAAGCAAAGCTCAAAACCTTCCTGTTCTCTCAGGCCTATGGATGAGAGTGTATTAAGTGTTTGTGTGGCATCAGTTTGTGTGTAAAGGTAGCAAAATTTTCCTGTTCTTTCAGTTAATGACTTTGAATTGTGTGACAAATGCAGATTGTTTTGAAGCCTGTTATAAATATAAAGCACGGTGAGTTTCTTTTTAATGAAATGTGCTCTTTAAGTAAAGATATCTTGCCTTGGCTGACACCGAGCTTTGCAAGGTAGAATTATTGCGAGTCTCACTCTTGAAAAGATTCAAAAGTGTAGTAATAACATCCAACTAGGGCTTCAACAAAAGTAAACAAAAGTAAACAAAATGGAAAATGAAAAGAAAATTCAAAAGGCACAACAGCAGCAACATCTATAAGATAAGGTTAGATTATGATTCATTATATTTGTATATAATATTTATTAGTTTACAGTAAATCCTCAGTAGACAAGCATGCACTGGCTTTTCTAAATTACTTAAGTATAAGCCATCATTTACATTAGACAGTGTTTTATGAGACCTTGTCATGTCAAGCTGTACAATTCATGGTTTCTTCCTGGCATTAACAACTGATCAATATTATTGACCAGCAAAGTAGGAGGACTTGAGTAGTTCATTCACTTGCATACATTTCTGTTTTTGACTATGCAAGATAGTGTCCATACTTAATGAAGTTTTGACATCACAAGGCCATATCCTAATAATTTCCTTATTATTCCTCATATAAAATTAAATATGACATAGAAATTAGGCATAGACTAAAATAAATGATTTTTTTTTAAATATGCTTAAAACATAACTGCTAGTTAAGATTAAACAGTCGCATATCATACATATCATAAATTTCCCAGACTGTTCCTGAATGGAGCAGTGGACAGTAATATTCATGTAATAGATGTAAGCAGTAACCTCTGTAAGTGAGTACTCCAAGTTACACTGTTAGTCTTTTTTTCCATACTATACATCTGTCTCTATCCTCAGAGTGAAAATACTAGTCAGAAAACTCCCTTGGACCAACATAGTAAAATTCTAATATGGACAATCAGAATGGCATACCTGCTCTGTATCATAGCACCCTGGAAGAGGACAGACATGCAGACTTACAAAAGACAAGCTCAAACACACTATTCACTACAGTAGAAAAATGATGGAAAGAGAGACAAGGACAACATGTACAAAACATGAGAGAGAGAAGGAAAGGGCCCAATTTCCTGCAGGAGGAAGATCCATATTCAATCATACAGAATAAGGGCTAACAACCAGGGGAGAGAGAGAGGACCCAAGACATGCGATGGTGCAGCACAGATAAACCTTAGTCAAAAAAAAGGACTAGAATGAAAAACTAAAGAGAGAGTAAGAAGAGAATGATACAAAGCCTTGCTGGAGGGATATAGATGGTCAGAGAGATGTCAGTGTTTTCAGAAAATGCACAGTATTCTAGTTTACAGGACAGACATGGACTATAAGTATTTGGCCTTAATGATTTACTCAAGACTGAGACAGATCCCCTTAGTTACTCAAAAAAAAAACTTTTTATTGTAAGTTTAGGCGAAAAAACGCAGAAATAAAACCATCATGTCCACTTGTGAGACAAAGCTGTCATTTAAGATCTTACCCTAACAAGGACAGAAAAGACTTAAGTCTAGGTATTTGTATTGTAAAAAAAATTGTCTTTGTGATGTCTTTTAGTGTGAGTTTGATCCTACCCTCTCTTCTTGATCGGAACATCAAAGTCTTGGTTGTACATCTTTGAAAAATCTCAAAGTTGTTAAGAATTGCTGTTGCTCGACCAAACAAGTTTCTGTTGACTGTGACCAAAGACCTGCATCTCCGCTGTACCAGGATATAGAAACAAGGTATGGAGGATGTGAAGTCCAGTTTTTTACATATAATTTTTCATTGGGTATAAACATCTGCCTTACAGGTGCACACCACTTAGTGTCATCAGAGATGCAGTAAAATTTAGGGTGTAAAACTTTGGACTGGGTATCCTGTTTTTTTAAAACCTGTTGTCACACAGTTTTTTGTTTTGTTTTGTTTTGTTTTTTTGTGATTTTGTTCTATGCCTGTGCTCATCTATTTATTCCAACCACTCAACAGATCGCTGATGAAAATGAGCTTTCAAAATGAAATGAATAAGCCAGTGAGCAGGCATACATCCTTAAAGCATACTTTAGATTAAATGCAGTCATAATTAAAGGCACTGTGCTTAAAGTCATTTTTGTTTTACAAAGCTGACATTTTAAATATTTTCAAAGTGTTCATGTTTGCAATTTATCTTTCTTCTCTTTTACTCTTGTCTGCATTGCTCCTCGACTTTGCACTTAAACGCATCTGTCAGTCAGCAGAATAGCCTGAAACTAACTTTTGTAAAAGCATAGTATTACAAGTGGTCCAAATAAATCATAGCCTTGGTAATCCAGTGAGATTATGTAATGTATAATTAGCTGATTCAGATTGTCTCTGTTTGAATTGTAGTTTTTAGAAACGAGACTGTAGAAAAAGGAATGGCCACAAAATTAACTAAACCAAAACACTGACCCTAGATATAGTTTTTTATCTCCAAATAAAGAGGAGTTGTAAAAATGTCTGTTCCCACGATGCAGTTTGACAGCTTAGAAGCTGAACTCTGCAGTCCTCCACTGTGAAAACCAAAGGTGCTCACTCATTTAATAGACACATTATGCTGAGCTCATAAATAGTCATGTCAGGGTGTCTGTGTAAGTCTTCAGATACATATAGAATATGAAATATGCCCAAAATAAGTGGAACAAGCTTTTCATCTGCTGGCAGCATGTTGTTGGTGTCAGGGATCTTGGCTGTGTTCCAGGAGCACGGCAGGTAACTCAGGTCCACAGAAGGCCTCCCACAAGAACGCCAATAAATCACCAGCTCTGACCTTTGCTGGCATCAGGGACCTTAGTGGCTGTGAACGCTAGAGACGGAGGCAAGATTGAGACTTTGAGAAGAAGTGATGGACTGCAGATGGCCACATTTCACACGCACACACACCGACACACACACACACATGTACAAGCATGGGTCACTTAATTGAATGAACTTTAAACCTACAGGCATTGGCAACTCAAACCACAGGTCTCTCACTTAGTGCAGAGTCCTCCGAGACTGTTGTTGTGCAAACTTTTTTAGATATTCGGGGTCCAGTATCTTTAGTGGAAGGGTAGTTTTGATCATCGTACAGCTGGATGTCTTTATGTGAATTGTTTTCACACATATATCTTATGGACATACTGTGCAGGAACAAAATGTGTTCCTCTGATCCATCCATCTATCTGTTTACTCATTCTTGCAGTTTGAGGGCTTATTGTTTGCCCCAAATTGATTTAGAATGAATGTTATCTACCTACAGACATAAAATTTGGAGGGAATTTTTGACAGTAGGCCTATAAATGTATTATTTTTTACAGTATGGCTCTCTATCTAACCTCACTGCCCTCCCTCTGTCCTCTGCCCTCCGCTGTGGTGGTGGAAGGTTTCCATATGGGCGCCGTCATGGCATGGTGGATGCATACTGTCAAGCGGGCGTGTCATGCCCAGCATGGAGCCTGGCTGGGCAAGATGGAAGGTGGGCCAGTCAGCCACGCCACACGGCTGGTGGCCATATTAACCCCTGTGTGTCTGTGTGTGTGAGTTAGGGGGTGAGAGTGATGCTTGCTCTGGTGTTCCTACATACGTTAGCTGTCTAAACACTTCCTCCCATCCTCAAGCACACACACATGAGACCCCCTGTGGAGCTGCAGTGTGTGGATATTCATTCTGCCAGTAAAAGAGGAGGAACAACAAAGAGATCGCTAAAGGCTGGAGAACAGGAAGTGGACTGACAGGATTATAGAAGGCATTTAAATCTGAACACTCCGTATGGTTAGCAAATGATTTCCCTATCCTATCACACTAAGAGCATATGAATATTTTTCACAATGCTGCTTGAGGCATCATCCTTTTCTTTCTTTTATGTGTCATTTACCACTGTGCATTGGGATTGTGACTGAAAAAAGGACAGATTTTCTGAAATCTTGCTCCATTTGTGTGAGAATAAACAAAAATTTGAATATATACATATAAATGTGTGTGTGTGTGTGTGTGTGTGTGTGTGCATGCATATATAATGGTATTATTGACTTCACAGGTCTTAAATGAGCATTCATGAGCCTCAATCAAACTTTTGTTCTCATTTGTCTACCAACTCAGTACTCAGGTGATAATGAACAGCATGAGATGGCTGAGCAAAAGTTAAAACACCCGAAACTGTCAACTGCCAAACATGTAAAGACTGGACTGAAGAAACCTTTAGCTGTATTCTCTAGTGACTACGTGTTTTGATGTAGTCAAAGATTTTTACCACAATTTTTACTTTCAAGCCTATTGCATTTAACATCATTTTCAGATTTAGCTGGATTAGTGTGGATGAACCTTAAGAGCATACAAGCTGACCAAAGTTCTCTAATAATGAAGCCATTAACTTGAAAGTACTTTAGTGTAACATTTTCCAGAGAGTTATCAGATATCAGCAGCGAAGTTTCATAAATCTGCGGTGAAAACTGACAACTTAAAGGCAGTGCTACTGCTTTGATTGTTTGTAGTCTAAGACGTCTGTGGTCACCTTCAAGAGTTTTTGGTGAGATATGAATGACAATTTATTGGACCAGCAGAACCACACTACACAGTATCCCTGCCACAGAACCCACTGTAAAGTCTAACCTCTGAAACACGAAGAACGACAGATAAGTACAAACAAGACAGTCACGCGAGAGCTGTGTGAGTGTTTTACATACAAACCACATCTGTCCACATGTGTAGAACTTTGGAGTTAGGGTAACTTTGTATTATAGACATTCTTGGTTGCATTTAAAGTTGATTGTTTAGGCTGACAAAGTGCTTTTACTGTAAACACTTTGCAACTCTCTTCATTAAGTGCTATTTTCATAAATATACACTCTATATACAGTATACATGTCACATTCATGTCATATCAGAAGTAGAGAGGGAGGATAAGATGTCAGTGCTAAAAGTAGGATAATTATCATATCTACAACAGATATCACTCATTATATCATAATTAAGTTTAAGTGTGTTCGAAGCATAGTTAAACGTAAAAGTCATCACAGCTTCAAGTCTTGAACAGTGTCTCAGGTACACAGTTATAGAAAACAAACAAAACATCAGCACTAGCAAAGAATGTTTCTCTTATAATGTGCACCCCTGATAAAAAAGAAAAATACGAATTTGTGACTGCCAGTGTTTTGTTTATTTTGAGTGTATCAAAGCACTAATAACTGATGATAAGTGTGACAATTAGCCACATTTGCTTTGTGTGTCTTGTTTCATTCATAATTTCAAGTTTAAGACACTGTGGCCTATAAAAAAGTCCATGTCTTGCTGGTAATTGCCCCTATCAAAGTGATGTGAATGGTTTCTCCCAGATGACAGCTTGTATTTACAAGAAATTTGATATGACATGAACATAGCCTTACTGTTAGCAGAACTGTCTGTTCACTGTTCATTAGCTGTAACCTTCATTCCTAATTAATGCATACATGTATTCTGTGATGGTTAAATAAATAGGGTGAAAGCCTTTTTATTAACTGTTTTGGAATTAAGTCAATGGTTCATCACATACTAAAAACCAGGAAACACTTTGCTACGTGTGTCATTTACAGAAACTGAGGGTGCCAATGCAACTTTATCCTCAACCTTTGTTTTTTAACTCTGTATTGTGCAGTTTAAAAAAAAAGTGAAAGGAAGTTAAAAAAGTATACATTAAAATAAAAAAGGAAAAAAAACTTTGTTAACTATAGCATAGGAACTGACCTTTCCTTCACATCCAGCACAGGGCAGATCTGTCAAGATGGCAGTCTGAAGAAAAAGAAGACAGAGAGAGGGAGGGCAATCAGAAAATGATGTTAATGCCACAAGGAGGATTTGGAGCAGTGACTCATAAGTGCCTCCCCAGCAACGATATCAACCAGCTGTCGCCATGGTGCTGACCTTTACTGTGGCCCAGGGTGACCAGCACTTTAGCATCAACGTAAACTTGACCCCTGACATTTCCACGGCTCAGTGCCACTGCAGGCTTTGTGGGGGAGGTAAAGGAGGAAGGGAGGGCGATGGCAATCAAGAGCAATGGATGTGACATGGTGCCTGTGTGTGTGTGTGTGTGTGGAGACATTTCGAGATTATGACAAGACTGTTATGGAACTCATTTCCTACAGTATCGGTATAGGAATTGTGAAAATTCTGAATATTTTGATGATACTAATAATAATCGTATACACAAATATTGCAAAAACAAATCCTGGTAATGGCTGTGATATTGGCAGATGACGTTGAAGATTTTAAAATATGGGGATCGGATCCAAAATGGGTCACTGACCTATTGTTATGGAGTCTCCAATGTCATGATGTATTTTTGGAAATCTTGGTCCTGAGGGCTAAATTTCTCCTTTAAATCTCGAGCTAAAATAGTCAAGCTATCCTGGCTGAGATAATGACAGACAGTATTCAATATAAATCATGATGGATAAAATTTTAATGGAGTTAACACTAATTGTCATGAGCATGGTAAAGATTGCAGTTGATTAGTAGATGAAAATTGCATGAGAGTGGTGTTGGTGGTGTCATCAATGATGTTTTCTATGATTATTTTAATGTTTATGATCATGTAAATAATGATGGTAATATTTGTGTGATGGTGCAGTGACAGAGAAGGCGATAATACTGATCAATTGTAGAGATGTGATGATTTAAATTATCACAAATGATTATCATGAACAAAAGATTATATTCAGATGATGATAACAGCAATGCTGGTGGTTAAAAAAATGTGTTGATGGTGTTGATGATGAAGATTAGAATAACAATGACTAATGTAACAAAACCCATACTGACTACTATAAGGCAACGTTAAAATAAATAAACATAGAAATACTTCCTTACATTGAAAATGGCAAGGACTATAACAGTGACAGTGAAAAATCGAGGGGACTTACATGTCATGAGCCCTCATCCGATGAAGAGCTAAAGGGTGGAGGTGAGAAGGCAGGGGAGGCATCGAGATAAAGCAGCCATACAAGCAAGGAAATAGCGAGGGAGCGAAGTCAGAAAGGACTCTGAGAGAAAGAACATGGGGTGAGACAGTCAGGAAGAGAGAAAATGGAAGTGATAGCGGGCCCAGGGACGAAGATAAAAGCTGTAATACATGAAATTAATGGTGGTCTTCACAAGCAGTACATGAATCACAGTCTTCCCCTACAGTGAGAGAGAGAGAGCAAGACAGCAGCAGACAAAGGAGAACAGAGCTGCCAGCTCACTAACTACAACTTCAAAGGTCTCTACATTTAACCAAACTGCATAACACCTCTGACAAAGTGACAGGAGAAGAAGAGGGAAGGAGACATGGAGAGTGAGGGAAGTCATAACGATGCAGAAGAGACGTGTGAAAAGGTTCAATAAAATTTGCCACATATATTCATTTTTTTGTGTGTATTATTAGTACATTTGCTCTAAACTGTGAAGACAGTCCATGCAGTTCTTTGTTTAATATGGCGAAAAAAAAGCTTGACTTTATGATTACTAGAGGGCTGTCATTTAACCTGACACTAGTTTATTCAGACACCCTGAGAGACAGAAAGACAGGGGACAAAGAAAATGAATACAAAACATTTTCTTAGTCTGATATTAATTGTTTTTTCTGCTGTTTATAACTAAAAGACCAGGTGAAAAAAAATGGTTTTACCAGGATAAGTTTCCTTTATTTTGTTCATTTTTTGAAAATGAGTTTATAAAAAAAAGGTTTGCCGGGTGGAAGATAAAACACCTGCCATCCAACAACACCCTACGAATAGGGTGTAAAAATGCACTCATATACAAATAGTACATGAGATTCCATAGTAGAGCGCCTTCCTGTACTTTTAGAACAAGGGTTACAGTATCTCAACCTTTGTTTGTTCTCACACAGGCTCTGCCTGTTTACTGGAATCTACAGGCACAGACAAATAGCTACCAATTGTATCACTCTTGACCTGAAAGAATGGTTCACATGAAGCAGCATGCTGGTTGACCAATAGGGCACATAATTCACTCTCTCCTTTAGTTAAGGTCAGCACAAGCAGCAATACCGCCTTTAATGACGACACCTTGAGAGAGTAATGTCCTTAAGACCCAGAGGGACCTTTTACCAGAGCCTTGAGCACCAACAGCAGTGTCCATAAAGGAACAGAGACACTCAGAACAAGGTTTTGCCTCCTAACCATCTGGAAGAACCACTTCATGAGGGGGTGGGCAAAAACCCTTGTGAAAAGAAGAAAAGGTGCCTGCAATCACTTTCATATTGGCATGAGACACCCCCTTCTTCATAGGATAGACTGGAACTGTCACGAGTAAGGGGTGGAGGGGGGGTCTTGGTTGTATTTTGATTTCTTGTCTTATGATTTCCTGTTTTGTTGAACCTTTTGTCATGTTCTTGTTTTAGGTTAAGTTAGATTTAGTGTTGCCTCGTGTCTATGTTGTCTCGGGACTTCCTGTTTTATTTTGATAGTCTCGTCTCCCCTTGTGTCGTCTCTAGGTTTACTTCCTTTGTTCCTTTCCCTCC
>JAPZDY010000003.1:2579176-2593562 GCA_029783645.1 Ctenochaetus hawaiiensis | reverse complement strand
CACTTTGCTACACTTTGTAGTGACAATTGAATTTGGCTACTCTGACTTTGATTGATCTTTAATTTTGTGATGTAAATATGTTTATTCATGCTCTGACAATGGAGTGGTTACATGTAGACTATGTATGCCGATGGTTCATGTGTTCTGTTAGCTAGGTCTTTTGTTATAGTCTGTAATGATGGGCTAATGAAATAATAACCTGTGGCAACTTTTTAACATGTTTTCATTAGAACGGAAATTCATCGGTTTAAGATGATTCATTGTTCTCAACATGTAGCCTACAGATAGGCCGAGTTGTTTTCTGTAAGTGTAAACTGTCGTAACATTGTTGCGATGCTTCGCCTTGTTTCCCGAGTGTTAGTTCTTGTCATGTCTCGGTGCTGATGCGTGTGCAATGCGATGTCAATACACTGCCCTGTATCAGAGAAGGTTTAATAAAATCCAATGAATTTCGTACCATTTAAATAAGAGCCTCTATCTTTATGTGTTTCTGATGGGTGATGGGAACACTCCACTACAGCACCCCCAACCAAAATTCACTTCCGACGGCCCTGGGGAAAAGGGTCAGATCTTGTGGCAAGGAGCCAGGATCATGTTTTTTCCAGATTACTCGAAGCAAATCATGGAGTGGAGGGTCTCCTTCAAACATGTCAAGACTGATTTGAGGAATAGAGGAGTCGAGTACACGCTCCGCTTCCCCACCACCCTGGAGATTAAGCATAACGGAGCGCGTCATCGTTTCAACTCACCCGAAGAAGCATCGGAGTTCATCAAAAGGAAGATTGCAAAGGAGAACTGAACTAGAGACAAAACATGGGTTAAATAAATAAACCTTGATAGGCTCCTAATCGTGTTTTAATGACTACTCATCTATACTGATACTGCTACATATCAGTGGAGCCTGTCAATTTCCTTTGACTTCATTTTTTTTCTTTTTTTCTTACGTATATACTTACGTATAACCTAGGCAGCAAAAGTCAGACTTTCCTAGTAAAATCTTGATATGATAATTGCTCCCATTCAGTAGAGGCCTAAAGATCACATTTAAGTTTTGTCTTTTATTTTTCTCTTTAATTTTCGGTTTTATACAGTTAATGAGGAATGCTATTTAAGTTTGAATGCTCCCAATTTGATAAAGCTAACAAAGGGTTAGATATATGCAAGTGATGGGTTTATGGGAAGTCGAGTTCGGGTGACAGTTCCAGGTGTCTCAGTTTTAGTGAGTCTATGATTTGGTTTACAGTTTTATGTCCCAGCCCTTTGAATTTGGCCGGAGTTGTACAAAGTTTGATTTTTTACATTTATAATACTTGTTTACTACCACACTGTATTATTTTGGTAGGGATAATGCACACAGGATTTACAAATACTTTACTATTTTACGGCTAATACAACTGATCTGAAAATTGCCAGTTGGAACCTAAACAATGTAAGCAAGAAAAAGAAAGTCCTCACATATTTGAAATCATCTAAAGTTGACATAGTCTTTGTCCACGAAACACATTTAAACATGAAAGAATCTTTAAAATTGAGGTGTTCGTGGGTGGGGAAGGTTTTCTCAAGTCCAGGAACTGGTAAAAGCAGAGGGGTTTCCATTTTGATTAATAAGGCAGTTTACTTCAATGAAACAGATGTGTTAACAGACTCAGACGGCCAGTATGTAATAGTGTATGGTCAACTACTGGATACACCAGTTACTCTCTGTAATATTTATGCACCTAATTTTGATAAGCCTGAACTTTTTAATAATTTATCACAGGTTCTCTTAGACCTCGGAGATATTCAAATAATACTTGGTGGAGATTTTAACCAAATACTGGATCAGGATCTTGATAGATCATTGCCTAGATGCAATGCAGAAAGTAGATCAGCAGCTGCCATCAGAGAGCTTGCCATTAATGCACCCGGATAGAAGGGATTACTTGTTTTTTTCTTCTCCCCACAATGTTTACACAAGGATCGATTATTTTTTGATTTCTCAGTCATGAGTCGATTATTCTGTTAGCGCTGATATAGGTAATATAGTTATTTCGGATCATGCCCCAGTTTTCCTTTGTATAACTAAGCTTTCACAGACACCTAAAAGCCGGAGATGGCGTTTAAATGTATCCTTACTGAAGGATAGCTCATTCCTTGAGATGATTAGGAATGAAACATCACTTTTTAAGAAAACAAATAGTAAGCAGGACAGCTCCATCTCTATTTGGTGGGATACTTTGAAAGCCTATTGGAGGGGGAGGGTTATATCTTATGCCTCTTTTAAAAAGAGGTTAGCTAATGAGAAATTTTCCAAATTAAAGAGCGAACTTGAAGTCTCATATTCTCGGACCAAAGACAGATCCACACTAAACAAGATAATTGCCATTAAATTTCAGTTAAATAAATTATATCATAAAAAAGCTGAATATGCCTTGTTTCGAACTAAGCAGACATACTGGGAAATGGGCGAAAGGCCTGGTCACCTACTGGCCTATCGCTTAAAACAGCAGGACAGCATAAACCATGTAGCTGGTACGCTACTGCCAGATGGACATATCTCAACCTCCTCTAAGCAGATAAATGAAAGTTTCAGATCTTTTTATAACACTCTTTATTCATCACAGGGTGACTTGGATAAACAAAAGTTTGATAGCTTTTTTGCTGACCTTAATCTCCCACAACTGTCTGACAGAGACAGAGACTTTTTAGACGCTCCAATAAAAATAGAGGAGATCTCTCAGGCAATCAGAAACATGCCACCAAATAAATCTCCTGGGCTGGATGGACTGCCTGCTGATTTCTACAGAACATTTGAAGATATCATAAGTCCTTTGTTGCTCGAGGTTTACTCTGATGCGTTTAAAGCTGGCACCATACCACAGTCTATGCACACTGCAGTTATTTCTTTCATTCACAAAAAAGGGAAAGATGCTTTAGACCCAAGTGGTTATCGACCTATCTCCTTACTCAACTGTGATCAAAAGATCTTGGCAAAGGTTTTAGCAAACCACAAGAGTCATTGGAAGCATAATTCACATGGACCAATCAGGCTTCATCCCAAATCGCTATAGTTCTGATAATATTAGACGACTAATCAGTGTACAGTGTTTGGTCTATGACTCCATCCATCCAACAATCGCTTTGTCACTAGACGCTGCCAAGGCTTTCGGTTGTGTCGAGTGGAGTTATCTCTTTGTGTCACGAGTAAGGGGTGGAGGGGGGGTTTTTGGTTGTATTTTGATTTCTTGTCTTATGATTTCCTGTTTTGTTGAACCTTTGTCATGTTCTTGTTTTAGGTTAAGTTAGATTTAGTGTTGTCTCGTGTCTATGTTGTCTCGTGACTTCCTGTTTTATTTTGATAGTCTCGTCTCCCCTTGTGTCGTCTCTAGGTTTACTTCCTTTGTTCCTTTCCCACCTTCTGTGTTAACCCCAATGTGTTTCACCTGCGTTGATTGTTCCCACCTGTGTCTCTTTATTGATGTGTGTATTTAGTCTCCGTGTGCTCGTTGTCTTGTGTCGGTTCATTGCTTCTCTTTCTCCTAGTGGTCCTCCTAGTGATTTTCAGTTTTGCCAAGATTTGTCTAAGCCTAAATAAAGCTCGCCTTTTGAACTTTTTGGGAAGTTCTCGTCTGCTTTTGGGTTCCATTCTCCTCCGGCACTGCAACCCATGACAGAATGAACCGACCTCATCGGGACCCAGCAGACGAGACAGTGTCTAGGCCCATGACACTGTTTGAATACCTCTGTATCATGGCTCGCCGCTCTGCGGAGAGGGAGCACCAGCGTTGGGAGTCGGAACCGGCCGTCCGGAGCCCCTATGCTGGCTCCCGGCTGGCACGTGGAGGCCCGAGGACTGTCAGGAGACGCCGGGGTGGCTTCAGGGAACCGCTCCAGGTGGGTAGGCCGGGCACCGGTGGGGAAGTTCAGGGAAGGCCGGGAGGAGGGAGTCTGCCGGGTTGCTCGTCAGGGGTGTTGGCGGACTCTACTTCGGGCCCAGTGTCGGAGGATCGGCCTCCCCAGCTCCCGGTTCCAACTCCCCGGCGGTGTCGGCTGTCTCCTGTTCTTGTGTCTCAGCAGCTGCCTCTCCAGTCCCCGGTTCCGGCTCCTCGGCGGCGGCGGCTGTCTCCTGTTCATGTGTCTCAGCAGCTGCCTCTCCAGTCCCCGGTACCGGCTCCTTGGCGGCGGCGGCGGCTGTCTCCTGTTCATGTGTCTCCGCAGCACTGTCCCCAGCTCCCGGTTCCAACTCCCCGGCGGCGGCGGCTGTCTCCTGTTCTGGTGTCTCAGCAGCACCGTCTCCAGTCTCCGGTGCCGACTCCCTGGCCGCGGCGCCTCCAGTCTCCGGTCCCTGTGCCCCAGCAACAACGTTTCCTGTCTCCTGTTGTCTCTCAGCAGGGCCGTGTCCCGCCTCCGGTGCCGTTGCCTCGACGTCGGCCGCCTTCCGTCCCTGTGCCCCGGCGGCGGCGCCTTCGGCCTCCGGTTCCGGTGCCCCGGCCACGGCGCCTTCAGTCCCCGATTCCTGTGCCTCGGCAGCATCGCCTTCAGTCCCCGATTCCTGTGCCTCGGCAGCATCACCTTCAGTCTCCTATTCCTGTGCCTCAGCGGCAGTGTCTTCGGTCCCCGGCTCCTGTGCCTCGGCGGCGGCGTCTTCCGCTTCCAGTTCCGGTCCCCCGTAAGCGGCCTCGGCTGCATACGGGCTCAGGACCCAGTCCACCTGGCCGTTCCCCGGAGCGGTTCCTCCACCGGTCCAGACCCCCAGCCCGTCCCCCGGAGCGGTTCCTCCACCGGTCCAGACCCCCAGCCCGTCCCCCGGAGCGGTTCCTTCACCGTTCCAGAACCCCGGCCCGTCCTCCGGAGCGGGCCCTTTGGTGGTCCTGATACCGGTCTCTTCTCCCCTGAACCCCCCCCCACCCCTATCTATCGCCCTGACCTCTTGAGACAGAGCCTTGACAATACACACTGCCAGATGTTTGGGAGTGAGGGAAAAATGAAGGCTGGTTCAACCAAGCAAGTATGTGGAAGCTCTGATGGACACAGCTTATCTTTTTGGTTTGAAACGGTGAAGGCAGAAAAGCCCTGCTTGCTCCACTGTCATCAACCTCTTTAAGTCAGGGCAAACAGAAGACAGTGAACCAGCTAGCTGCCCAAGGTTTCGCTTTGTACATATTCTGGTTAGCAGCCACTATGAGGTGGGGTTTTCATCTTAGGAGGAGGGCAGGTCAGCAAACCAAGTAGCTGTACCAAAATGGATGACAGATAGTAATGCCTCCTCCATTAAGAGAGAAAGATGCATTTTTGTAGCAACACTGTGATTTGCTGGCTTCACATTTGCAAATTTTCAGTAGGTGCAAGTGTGCATTCAGTTGGAGAATATCTTCTTTGCGCTTTGTACATAAAACTTAAACTGTTTTAAACTGACATGTTATTATCAGTTACCATCGTTGGTATCTTGCAGCTGTTTACATTCCCCTGGATACTAATTAAAAAGATTCACATAATTATTTCTAGGTTTCTAGCTCTAAGTGTATCCATATATGTATATAAACTAACTGTATATCGCTTTATTATACTTTAATAAGCTCCACTCTCTTGTATCTAGTCTTCAATGAACAAATTCTCGCCCCTTTTGGCTGTTGAGGAAAAACATCCTCCTGTCTCAGGGGGCAGTAATGAGCAGCTTGGTGCACTACAAAGAAAAGAAGCAGCACTACAAAGCACAAAGGTGAGAGCTATAGACATCTCTATGACAACATAACTCAGCCAACTCAACAAAAAAACACATAAGCACACTTTAGGGTTTTGACACAGTTAAGTGATCAGAACTGGATTACATCATATATTGTACACACACACAGACATATATGCTAGTTGCTTAAAGGGACTCCCACTTGAGGCATAAACATTATATTTATGTAAATACAGCACAGCACAGTGGAAACACACACTGCTGCACATGCACTTCCACATAACAGCACACTTATACTCCAAATCCCCCCCACACTGCTGTGCCGGGTCATAAAGACATGAGTGTTTTTTCTCCTCTTTATTCTTGCTTGTTCTCTCGACTCTGTTCAGGTCTGTTCTTCTGTGAATAAATCTATGTAATTTGAAAGTGACAAGAGGGAGATTTATGAAGGTCTAAGTGCCTGTTTCTGGTGGAATTTATAGTGCAGAGCAAGGGATATGCAGATGAGAATGCAAAGGGTGTTGCAGGTACAGGCAGATGTGTTTGCATGTATGTGCATGTGCATGTGTATGGGTGTGGTCTTCTTAATTCTTAATCTTTCAAGTATTATATTACATGGCGGATGGCAAAGCAGCAGTCATGTAGATGTTTGAGAAGTGGGCTTGTGGTATCTGGTTTAAAAGTGTCATGCAGTCCAAGAAAAGCAGGCTGCAGAAACTGAAGACAAATTGTGTGTATTTTCTTGCAATACAAATTTTCTTTTTTCATTGCCACATCACAGTCCAACACAGTGGTGGGTAAAGTATTGAAATACTGTACTGGAGTGGAAGTTCAATTACTTTCATAAAAATGACTCAAGTAAAAGTAAAACATACACAAAAAACAACAACAACAACAACCGTATTTTCTCAATTCAAGCTCTCATTCGTCTTTTGTATCATTTTGTTACACAGCTGATGGGTTTTTCAAGCGACGTTTGCCAGCATTGGCTCCTAACTTTGATCTGTTCCTGTAGTGCTGATGCAATAACACCAGGGTTTATAAAACCAAGTTCTTAGAACTATGAAACGGTTCCTCCAGTCTTAAAACCCCTAATGTAAGCTAGTAACTGCATTTTTAGCTACAGTATATGCAGTATGTGTTCAACATGCTTGTGCAGGTTGGAGGAAGAGTTCTTTCTTTTCTTTCTTTTCTACTTTTTATTTGACTACATTTGTGCGTTACAAAGTTATCCTTGCACTTTTGCAACCCTGAATGCATTGTTTTTGGAATAGGCATAAATTGCAGGCCCTTTCCAGCTTCTCTGTTGAATGTAATGGAACACTGATACAAGAAAAATGCTCTGGACTGATACATGAACAGATAGACTATGCCTCTCTCTGTATTTTGAAAGTCCAATTAAAGACACAGTGTCTGGCATGAATATCAAAATACTTGGACAGGGATGCTGTGAGAACATTGGCTACATCATTAGTTCAGTGCCAGTATGATTACACCTGTACAGCCTGGTATAGTGGCAAATCTCAAAGAACAAAAGACAAGCTTCAAAAAGCTCAGAATAAACTAATGAGGGTCATGCTTAATCTTAGTCCAATAATGCACATCTGCTCAGACAGTTTTAAAGAGTTGAACTGGCTCCCTGATGAAAGTAGAGAATTCACAAGAAAACTGAAAGTTCGCTAAGAATAGACTAAAATATATTTGCAGGAATTTCACAAGGCCTGTGTCCAAATTACTTTACTGGGTAGTATGTTCAGGACCAACATTGTTTTAGGACATCTCTGTGTTTCAGTATGCTTTTTTGATAATATGACTGTTTTAATGTTTTTTACTTACTTACCATTTGGTGTGTATGGAATTTTGAGATATCAATAGAAAATACATGTCACTTTCTTTTCCTGACTGCCTCCTAGCCTGCACCTTATGGACCACTTAAAAAAAGAAAAAAAAAATGTTAATCACAATTTACCAAGTTAACACAGCATTTCATGTTTTACCAGAAAAAGGGCACACATTTAAAGGAAAGGAAGGCCATTTTGAGCAAAGCTCTTAAAAACACTTGTGTTGCGATGTAAAAGCGAAGGCAATGTCTGAATAACATATGCTGATACAGATTGCATTTTCATACTAGATGGCAGTTTAATATTACCTACAGATAGCTTCCCTCCTCCTTTTTTAAATTGTGGCATTGATTTGTGAAACCATAGCTTAAGCAGCCAAACAAACGTTAATGCAAAAGCATGTACGGTTAGCAATCCAAACTATTACAATTTTTGTATTCATATGTGAGGCCAAGAAATACAGCCACACATTTGACGAGCTGGATCAGGAAAAAAAGAGAAAGAAACAGTGTGTAAATTGTGAACCCAGATTCCAGATCTGTTTTGAGCCCACAGGCATGCTGAAATACCACTCTGAAGCCAAGCATTAGCAGTCAATCATCTGACAATCTGCAAAGTAAAATAAACCTAATAGTAGAGTGTCACACAAACACACAAACACACACACACACACACACATGCACACTGACATTATATTAAGGTCTATCTTTGAACATAATAACCATACTCTCTTTGAGTCATTAAACACACAAACTTCCAATGTCATGTTAAACTGGCTCTAATCACATTCATCTGTTTAAACAGGGGCGTGTAGAGACAGAGTGAGAGGGGATGAAAGACATGCAGAGTGAAAAAGAGACTGTGGTGAGAAGGCTAATGAAAGAGTTGGCAGTGTTTACCCAAGCTGCAGAAAGCATGAGGACAGTAAAACAATGATAGAAGGACTATGGAGGATGGATAAAAGTGAATAGCTGTTACCTATAAACACAGTATATTTTCAAGCGGAGGCCCTGACCTTTGTTTATTTCAACTTCACAGACAGTCATATATTCTCTTGAAACAGGCTCATATTGACTGCTCTTTCTTTTTAATCACGTAGTATAATTTAACAAGAGCTTCAAACTGTTGCTGTATTTTGGTGATGCTGTTGTATGCCTGCTGGAAGTGTTTGGGACTAACTTGTTATATTTAATAGAATTATAATAAAAAAAAAAGATTAATGCACTACAGTCACTAATACATACCTTGGTGATTACAACAAGGTTATAAACTAATTGAATGAAATAGATTATATACCTTTTTTAAAGCAATTAATATAGTTCTGTGACTATAATAGACTTGTTTTCAATGTGATACATCACTGGCCCACTAAAAACTTGCATATGTTTGCACATTTGCATTAACCAATTTGGAATTTGCTATCTACATACCTCCTATTTTTTAAACAAAGGAGCATCACTGCTAGCTATTCTGCTTTTTCCTTCACTGAAATTTCCCAAATGGTCTCAAGTTTAACCCAAAGTATATCTCTACCAATGGAGTTCCAGGGGCACACCTGTGCTAACTATGTCCTGACCTCAGTGCCCCAGTAGGTTTGCGCTCATTCTGGTGCCAATGCTTAGAATGGAGCACACTGAGAAAGTAACTCCTTGGACAACTTACTGGCTTGGAACATCTTTATCAGAAATTGTATGGCCCTGCAGCAGGCAGTTCTCACACTAGGATGCTATGACTGTCATGTATGTTTAAGGGCTCATGGCAGTAGCCCATCCAGGTCACTGGTGCTGCAGCACATTTGCAGCTTACAATAGCGGTTTGTCAGCCTCAGCTTGAATGCTAAGAAGCACAAGAATGCAAAGTTGTCTACTGTGCCAATAGATTTTTATTTGATATTGTCTTGATATCGTAACCTTAGTTCTATAAGCAATGGTGGAGTCCTCTGATTGTGGACCCTGCCTCTTCTGCACAGGTTACTGAAGTGAGTTACCAAACGGCAGGCAGCACTAACACGTTCTTTTGTAGGGAATGAGGTGCTCCATTAGATGAAACCAAACAGTCCCTTGATCTCAATGTGAGATTACAAAAATTCCTCTCTGTCTTTCTTCTGGAGGGTAGTGAGTTCCAGCCAAACTTAACAAGAGCCAGCAATGACAAAAGAGTCAACTAATAAGTAACTCAGTGGAGAGGCCAGCAAGTTAATATGCTTAGTCAAGAGGGAGGCTAGCTCAGTGGCCAACATAGGTGATATTTTGTTGTGGCTGTGTATCATTTAATTCAAAAACAAAATTGACAAAATCCACCCGTGGGGAGAAGAAGAGTTATATGAAGGACTTCTTGGTTTAAGTTGTAGAAGACAGCATGCCGGTTTAATAACTGTGGCTAGCATTGCTAACCTTAGCATGGTTAGCTAATTTATTAGCTGTTACCGATGAAAAATTCTCCAAAACCAACATGATTTATTGATAGATGGGATAAAGTCATCAAGTAGGTAAGATGTCCGAGTTTTTGTTGAGCAGGGTGAGTCCTGTATAGGTCACACACCTTCATCAGCAACAAAAACAAGTATCCCTCTGTAGATTTTCAACCTGGGAAAGACAAGCTTCATTGTACTGTCCAATCAAGTAGGATTTACAGATAGATTAGTTTACCTACTGTAACCCGTTTGGTCTGTTATGTGTGAGCGAGAGTGTGCAACACAATGCACATGCATGCTAAGCTTATACAGGAGTATTTCTGCACAAGGAAGTAAAAGAGAGCAGGTTGGGGCATATTGTAATTACTCGCTGCATTAAAATTGTTGTTTGTTATGGATCACAGGGGGAATGGTGACGTTTGGGTGTCTCCTTTAGCGGTCATTACTCCATGTGACAAACACACAGAATAGTGCTTAAACAAAGGGCAGCGGGATAGGGCATGGAAAGAGTTTAAATATTCAAATTATTATGATCCAAGACCTAATATTTCAAATACATCTTTTTTCTAATTAAAACCTGATCACAAAAGCTATTTTGAGAGAACCAAAACAGTCCTACCTACTATGTATTGATAGTGATACTGTAACCCTAACCAGTAACTGCCAATGATCTAACAAACACAACAGTACAAATCCAATTTTTAAGCTAAACCTAAACCTGGGTGTAAATGTAAACTGAAATGAAGAGAAAACAGTATTTCTGCTTTTGTCAAGAAATTTGGTCCTCATAATGGCACTGAATAAAATTCCTTGAATAACAGCACTGCTGGAGACAAAGGAGATGGATTATCAGTTAACTGGAGCTGAAAATAGGTGTTTGTTTGTTTGTTTGTGTCCTTTCTTCATTCTTTCTGTCTGCTTTTCCCCTGCCAACGCTCTTCTTTGTCTAGCACTGGACAGTTGAGGAGAGCTTTTCTCTGACCTTCTGCTGTGGAGAGTGATGACAAGGACAGCACAGCTGACCTTGACATTCAGCATGCTAAATGGTTTCTTCCACAGCCAGTCAGCAAACACAGAGAAAGGCAGGCAGGGAGACAGTCACCACTGTAGCTGGACTGCAACTCTGTGTATGGATGTGTGTTCCTGTTACTGTTGGATGGACAGTGGCAGAGAAGCTATATAGGAAAGCAGGGAGGACTTTAACTGGAGGTTTTAATACTGCCAAGGGGGAAGCTTTAATAGGATCTTTTAGTTTATTGGTATGCAGAGGTTATGCACACAGTCAAAGCAGTGATAGCTTCTGTAAGATGGAAGTTCCATCCCTGCTCCCTCCTGATGCATTGAATATTTTCTGCATGAGGTTTGTACTAAAGTTGCAAGGTGTTTCAGTCCTTAACGGATTGCGTTTTTGAGGTGAATACCTTGATTCTGTAATGGCGACATTGTTACTTTATAGAACACTGAACTGACTGTGTAACTGCATGTCACTGTCAAACTCACACGATTTGTGTATGATTAAATTATTGAATCTTGCTTTGTTTACTCAGAATAATGTGGTAGCTATAATGTGTGGTAGTTCATTTGTTGTTTATTTTTTTGTCTGTGTGTAACAGCGAGATATCACCAACTTTAGAGATGCAATGCTTATTTATTTTATGACCACAGGGTTACAACAGTGATTAAAATCTAGACCATCACAGCTCTGTTAGCTGTTTTGTAAACCGTATATGATTTTTTACACCTATTTCTTGGCAATGAAAAGAAAATCTTTTGGTAGTTGTTACCCATATTTGAGAATTGACAGTAAATGTAAGAAGAGAGGTATGATATGCAACAAAAGTCTGGAATTTTCTTAGAATGATGCAGTAATGGAAATTAATTTACAGATAGGTTGACTGGGCACTCCTAAAGTGTTTGGCTCCCTCATATTAAGTTTATATCCAAATGTATATCTAAGAAAGTTTTTTTGTTTCATTTTGTTTTTTTGTTTTTTTTTAAATCAACATTGTAACTTAACATCAGCTTTACTGAAATTGATTCACTTAAACCTGCTGGTGCTTAACTCACCTTATGGTGCTGAAGATTACAGGAGGGAGGGAGAAGTTGCCTCTCACACAACAAAGTGTGGCATTGTTGGTGGTACTGGCTTGCTGTCACTTGTCCCTAATGAGAGAAGACGGTGTCGGGTGAAAACACCGCTAACCTTTCTGCTTGTTTACACTCTCTGCTGACAGGACCCGAGGATGGGCCGGAAAGAGGGATGAGAGGAGGCGGAAGATGGAAACGAGGAGGTGACCTCTCCAAAGTTTACCCAGCAGCCCCCCCCATCTCCCCTTGAGAGTCGGTGCCTGGTCCTTAATGAGGGACTCGGTGGAATTGTTGGGACGTTGCCTCAAAGAGCGCTGGGATGTTGAGACTGGCCAGGCGAGGCGAGAGGCGGGGAGGGGAAAGAAGAGTGTGTGTGTGTGTGTGTTTGTGTGTATAGGTGTGTGTCTGGCTTTTGTCTTCGATACAGGAGCAGCTTTTGGAAGGTAAAGCGCCATGGGAGAGCAGCTGTAGTAACAGTGTGAAAAATGTTTGTGGAAGTTCTCTTTTCTTCGATGTTTGTTGAGGCTTGTTACATTTGATCTCGAGCCTCTCCGCATACATTATGTTTGCAGCAGCACAGCATTCAAACATTCAATGAAAAAAAATGTTCAAGAAGCTATACTTTTTCCTCGTTTTCTATAAGCAATCAGTGCCATAAGAGCTCTGAGTCTTAAGTTTTAGTAACATGCAGGCATGTAGTAACAGTTCAGATACAGTAAACAGAACTACTTTTTATAAGTGGAAAACAGTTGGCCACTAAGTTTAATGATGACACCTTGGTCCAGGACATCAATGTGAATGAGCTGTAAATGTCTCCACACCTCTGCCTCTGGTCCCATCAGGTTGGTGAGGTTGGAGACTAGCATCTCTTGTCTGTTTGACCTAAGAAGTTTAGTCTTGAACACACAAAATGCTAAAAGCTGACAGCTGTGAAGTCCCACCTCGGGGTTTGTTTGACTGTTTTGTAACATTCTGCACTCGTTTGACCTGAACATAAACCAGTCCGTTTCGCTTCACTGACTTTGTGCTTTGGGTATTTCAAACACTTATAGATATTTTTATTTATATTGTATCTACAGTTCATGTCTGCCTGATACAAGTGTGATGTGTTCGTTCTAAAGTATTCTAATGAAATATAAATTGTATTTAAACAAAATACAAATGCATTAGCAAAAATCTTAAAATTGACAAAAAAAACATAAAACAGTTAAACTTTCTGGCTCCTTGGAGACTCCCTCAGCATCTCTTCCTCTGTGGTTGAACTTATCTCCATCTCAGGGTCTCTAATGTAATCCTGGTTAAACTGAACAAAGATGGAGTTAAAAGCTTTTTTTGTTTGTTAAATTTTCTGTTAAAATATGTTGTCATTTCTTTTAAAAAGCACCATTATGTAAGATATAAGAGGGTCTATCTGCAGATAATGGCAGAAATATAATAAACACTGTCCTTAGAGATTACCTTCTGCATTTTTTTGTAGGCACTACTGAGCAGCTACTTTTTTTAAGCGGCCGAGTTCTCCATCTTTAGAAAGCGAAGGTCAGGTGAGGTAAGGTGAGCTGGCTACAGCCTGCTACTTCACAGCTACATGGATGTCACTAAATCCAGGACACTTGACCTTCAAGTTTTAATTGTTCATGTGTGTAGGTTATATGTGAATTTGGTTTCTAAATATTGTATGATTATTTTTATCTTCAAAGTGTCAGAATTTTTGGAAAATGTGATTATATTATAGTTTCATTGCACAATAATATCCCTCTTATTAATTAACTAACAAACCACACTGATGCATTCATTGATTGCACTTAATGATGGTTGAGTAAACATAAAAAAGTTTAGGTTTCTTTCATGTTAAACACAGCTATTTTTCATGACATTCTTCTGACTCTCTGATTCTCTTTAATTTGTCCAAACTGACAAAGCTGAAGTTGAACCACTGCAGTCGCATACATTAAAATATCTATTTTAATGAAGCTGTTTTGGTTTTGTGTTTTGTCTTTATCATTAATACATTTGGTCCTTCAGTGCTCACTGGTGCATAACCCATTAACCAAAAATATTGCTATTACGTAAAGTACTGTTAACATTGTTGTCTGTGATTTCCACGTAGCCTCAGACTTTTCTGGCTGATTAGGAATAAAACTAATTGTGGTTAATAACCATTTCTGTAATTTAATTTGCTACATGAAATCCTGTAACAGTCCAGCCTGAATGTTGATCACAACTGCAGTCCTAAAATCTGCAGAACATCACAGGTAAACATAATTTATCATCTATGAAAGAAATACAAAAATGAGTGCAAACAAACCGGGTTAATTATTATATTATGGTGGGTCATCTAAATTTTCTCTAATTTAAGGTTCTTGTGCTGGGGGGGGGGGGGGG
>JAPZDY010000003.1:2542376-2561195 GCA_029783645.1 Ctenochaetus hawaiiensis | reverse complement strand
GGAGAGAAGGGGGTAGGGGATCTTGGGTGCAAGGGGTGACAGGAGGCTTGAGGGGCAGTGGTGTTGGAGGGAAGGCGGGGTGTAGCGGGTGGTCGTGTGTGAGGAAAGGGGGGTGGAATGGATGATTCTGTGTGGCTGATGGGTTTGATGTTAAAGGGGAGGCAGATGCCAAACTGTGTGTGTGTGTGTGTGTGTGTGTGTGTGTGTGTGCATGCCTGTGTGAAATGACTGTATCACAGGCAAACGGAGCAGAACTGACCCTCTGACTGAATCCTCACAATATGTTAAATACTGTACTTTTCCTCACATACAGGAGCGTTATTGTGAAGGAGAGTCATCATCAGTGTGTATGGCCAATCCAAACTGACTGATTGACAGGCTGAGATTAGTCAGATTACAGATGGCCAGCTCGGGCATGAGGGCTGAATACGCTGCCAAGATGGCTGCTGTGGCACGGTGGCACAGTGCCAGCAGACAACATGTAGGCACCTCTTACAGCTGCAGGCGGACATCATACCTAACCATGATGCCAGCAACTGCTGCTACAGTGAGGGGTTAACAGGAGCAGAGGCCATGAGAGAGCTGATGGATAAAGCCTTACGTTAAATTATATATTATATATACATACATACATATAAATGATTGTGTTTAATTTGCATAATTTCTTGGCATGCTTGTTATAAATTGTCTTTTGATATCAAAAATGGCATTAATAATGGTAAATAGTTTTATTTACCTCAACCTTAAAAATGTAAGGTATTTATTTGAAACAGGCTTGTATTAAAGAAAGGCATTTGATATGTTTAAGAGTATATTTTGGAGTCAATGGTTTTGTTTCTTTTCTTCCTCTCTACTAAAAATGTCCAGCAAAAACTGTGAGATTAATAGTCATGAAATTGGCAGGTGGGATGCAAATTCTATCCACTACCTGGAAACAAATAATGACTCTCACTGACCTCAGGATGGCGCAGTAATAGTCAAGTTTACAAATTTGCAGTAATCACAAAAACGCTGAGATTCAAAATTCTTTCATTATTAATATCTCAAAATTTAATTACAACCTTTTTTTTTTCACTAATGTTTTTTGGCTCTAAAAATAAAGCATATGGTTTTCAGACTGTTGGTTGGATAAAAAATGTAAGAAGATTTTTTTTTTTCTTTTAATGTTCTCAAAAATGATTAATGGATTAATGAAGTCATAGTTTTCTCGCTTATTTTTGCAGAAACTAAAAGCAAATTCTAGTCTCAAAAAAAAGGTGCCTTTTTTTTCCAGCTTTGAGTCACAACTTGCACTTCTAAAAATACACTCGCAGAGGAGCAAATTTATCTCTTAAAGAACACTGAGGTGGAGGAGAGAAAGGGAGTTAAATGCGATGTTTTTGGCACTGACGCTTGATCCGTGTTGCAGCTAAGCTGAAAGCGAAGCTGACATGACCCAGAGTGAAGCAGGTAAACAGGCCCAACCTGCTTTGCCTGAGGTGACCATCTGGCTCTGTCTCATGGCGAACCAGCCTGCAGGATGCACACATGCACACACACACATATTCTGTACTCTCTCTCACACACACACACACATACACAAATTCTGGTTTACCTGGTGTCCCCTCTCTTTTTGTTTTTGTCTCTCAAACGCTGACATGCTTTGGCTGCAAGCCATGGGAGGCATCAGGTAGGGGAACAAGCAAAACAGTATATACAAACACGTATTCACACAGACACAGACAACATATGGTGATCGGGCACAGTGTTGTAGTCCTTAAGTGGTGCTAACTTGACCTGAGGCAAGATAGACAGAGAGGGAGCGAGGGGAAGAAAGAGGCAGAGGGGAGGAGAGAGTTGCTTAAAATTGTTACAAATTATTGATGCACCGTTTCAGATACCTGCTGGCACAACACGACTCTCTGTCTCCACCTGTCACACACACACACACAAACACACACACACGTGAAAATAATTTCAGCCACTAACTTTGTTTTATTCCTAAAAAGCCTTCACGCTGTCAAATTTTGATTTAAAACAACCTATCATTCCCACAAGTCCCCTCCAAAAAACTCTAATTAAAATTTATTCTGCCACCATCAGCAACTTGTTCATAATGCAGAAACAAAGGAAGGCTCTTTGAGAACAGAAGAAAGGCTTTACTGCTGTTATGTCTTTGGCCTTTGCCAGGGACAGCATGTATTGTGATGTTTCATACAAGATAAAATATTCATAAAAAATGAAGGGAGCAAAGTTCCAGGGATGGCGGTGGGGGGAGGGAGAAAAAAGTTAATGAATATGAGTAATCAAATTCGCCATCTCCTCCTTTTTTATTGAAAATCCTTTTTTTAGTTAATTAGAGCCTATTACTATTCTAATTGGCTGAGTCTTACACGTCCAGTTCAGTAGCGTCATTATGGAGCTATTAAAGACCCACCGAGATGGGGGAACAGAGAAAGCATAATCAACCAATCAATTAGGATCTTTGAGGAAAATGAGCTTTGCTACATTATAACGTTTGATCTTATGTCCTTGGTTTGGCTGCCGCATGTAATTTTTCTTTCCTTTTTCTTTTCTTTTTTTTTTTTTTTTTTTGTTAAGTGGATACATCAGCCAAACGTCTAAATTCTTTCATAGTTTCTGTCCGCGCCGTGGTTAGCAGGGATGCTGTATTTATTTTATGAAACAGTGACAGTGATTCATCAAGGGTACAATTCAGAGATGACCTTTTGTTTTTTTGGAACATTTTATGCTACATGGATCGAGATGTATGGATTTATAAATAGATGAACTGTCATACAATTTTTAATCATCAAAATCAAGGTTTTTTAAATTTACATTCCTGCAGGTTTTAACTCCTGAAGCTCATACAGGCTTTTTAAAACCAAACCAACAGCTCAGTGTGTTTTGTTTGTTTTTTAACTCAGCAGTTTGTGTCCAGGATGGATCACTTCCTGCACGAGATACTTATTTCTATTTCTACACCTCTGCTGTTATTTAGCAGCGGTGACCCACTCACACAACTGTAATGTGTGCAGGGGACTGAGTGCTAATTAGCAGCTTTAAACACAATCCAGCCAAGAGACAGTAACAGAGGAGAGGAACATGAGCTGAAAGAGGAGGAATGCAGTCGCTACATGTTACGGCATCCCATTAATGCCACCATCAAATGTTAAAATTCACCTTTCCTTTCTGCACTGTCAGAGAGTTTCCAGCTTTCCAGCAATGCGTGTTAAGTGTTGAAATTGTTTTCAGATGGCCAGATTAACCTGACAAGAGGCCTTGAGGCAAATAAAAGGTGTTGCCCCCCCGTGACCCCCTGTTTGAGGTAATTTGGTTAAACACAAATATGCAGAGTATTTTGACAGAGGGCAGCAGTGGAGGCTGACGACTAACTAAGTGCCTTTTTTTTAATTGGACTATTGCAATGTACATTTTTTAAATATCCCAGCACTGTTAAGATTTTTTACATATTAAATATAGAATATTTCTATGTCGTGCTAGCAGGAAAATGTTGCACATTTTACCTCACTGCATTTATCTGACATTTGCTTTTTTTTTTCTTGAGATCAGCCTTTTACATTCAACACTTTTTTTGACTGAACTGCTCAACACTATGTAAAGTTTTTAAAATGTGCTCCTGATTATCTGCAACATTTAAATACTGCTTACATGTTCAGGCTTCACGTCACAATGACAGTATCGTATAGTTTTAAAGTAAGTAAACTAAAGAGTTTGGTCTAGATCTACTCTATATGATAAGTATCTTGAGGCAACCGTTGTGGTTTAGCACTGTAAAAAATAAAATTGTCTTGACTTGACTAGCATCATTAGAAAAATACCAAAATATTACCACAATACACTTGTTTTTATGACAGTTTGAGATGGGAAATTGTGCTTAATGAGTATGTTTGATTCTATATTTTTCCTACATTTGTAAAAGCAGGACTTTTAAATAGTTGTAAAAGAGATTTTATGAATGTTGACATGGATAAAAGCAATGTTTGTGAGTTAGAAAGCATACGATGACTGAATTCCATTTAGCTGCTTCAGTCTTGGGGTCCTGCTATTGTTCATGCTGGCTCACTGTCACACTGTCATAAGTTAGTGAAGCGCTTGAACAGATCTGAGCCATAGCTAATGTTTCAAGGAACACCTGGGCTTTTTCCCTCTTGTGGTCTAAACCAAGAGTGATTTTGAGAGAAAAAAGAAAAAAAAAAACTAATAGTAAAATACTGACAGTTAACCTAGTTTTTGGTTTTCATTGTTGGTATTAAAAAAAATAAAAAGTGTGATTGTTGTATGGTTAAGAAATATTCTCTAACATATCTCAAGACATTTCTATGCAAAATTATATTGTTACTGATTTTACAACACGTTATCAACACCAATAAAGCTAAAATGGGCCAATATATCAACTCAGTAAATTTATCCAGCTCTAACTGAAACACAATTAAAGAGTCAAATTCTATAGAGCTAGTTTGTACATTTTTATGTGGAAATTATTTCATGACTCAGAACTCAACTCACTTTTTTATCCCATTATTCAGGGCAAATAAATCGAAGGCAACTGGACTTAGTGATATGTCTGTCCAGTTGCCTTCGATTTATTTGCCCTGAATAACTATGACCTGGATGAATGAGAACATTCACAGATTTTTTATCCCATGAATTTCTGACCGTTTATTCTAACATGAACCAGTGGAATGACACTGTAGGAGCTGAAAACATAATGTTGGACCTTACGTTTGCTCTCATGATGGATCCATGAACGACAGGGCCGATGGGTGTCCACCCACTCTGCTGAAAAGTCTCTTCTCTTCTCTCATCCAACATCCATCGGTCTCTTTCTTAAGACAAAGCGGAGCCTCGACTGAGGACAGAGAGGATATTATTTGGTGAAGGTGATAAATTATTAGATGTAGTTCACCAAAGTATCAAGATTAGATGAAGCCAATGTTCACTTGATATTTGCTCTCCGTTATTATGATAAAAACCACAAGGTCAAATTTGGACTTAAGCTGAAGTTCTGTGCCTCTTCATACACATTTGGAACAGATTGAAGGAGAGATAGAATTTAAACACAGAGATGGGGGAGAGAATCATAATGATTTAAGCAATATATTTTCAGTCTGCCGAGCAGCAGCGGCAGCTACAGAATCTGTAATTATCCCTGGAATTCAATAAAAGCGAGGAAGAACAAAGAACGAGGAAAACAGTTCACTGGTAAGTAAAGCGGTTTTGTGAATCACCACTACACTGGTACAGGATAACACCAAAGATAATAGCTTCTTCTTCTTTTTTTTTTTCTACCTGAAGAGCAACTTCACAGGGGTGCCACAGTGTTCGGAGGCAGAATCGATAACACTATCAAAGGGCAGAATCTCAACCTTAATGAAAGGAAAGAAAATACTGCAGGCTACAGGCGCTGAAAGACCACTAGAGATCTCTATGTATCAACACGCCTGAGACTAAATATGAAATCAATTCATTACACCCTTTATTTCTTTCTCAAACACTGTCCGGCGCTGAGATAACAAATTTACCTGCTACCTGCTTTATTTTCTTACTTCTTTCTTTCTTTCTTTTTCTCTTTTTCCCCCTCTCATTCCCAAGAAAGACAAGCAGTGGACACTTTCCAGCAACAGAAGCAGCATAAATAGATTAAATTGCAGAGGAGATTAAAATTTATCATTTCTTTATTAAAAAGTAATGTGGGTGAATTAACTTTGAATTAAATTCTATTTGCATGGTATTACTGGAATCATCTGTGTAAATGGCTTAAAATCCCAAATGGGACATTGTTCCCTCCAACAGTATAATTGTACAGAAAGAACTTCTTTTTTTTCTTTATCCAGGAAATTATAAGAGATCAGGAATTAATCTGAAACTATTGGAACAGTGGGAGAGGTGACACTTTAATCATGCCACACAAAAAATATCGGGATATTTTTCAGGAATAGTGTGGAGTTCTGTCTAATAGAAACTTTAGGAGGTTCTCTTATATTAAAAAGTAGTCATAAAAATAAGTAGAGCTGCTGAGCAGAAGTGAGTGGAGATTGTGAATTTTAAGGGAGAAGATGAAGAAAGAGGACGAAGAGTAAGACAAATGAGAAATCCAGAAAGGTCCATTGGCAGAACTGTCAGGGCAAAATTATGATTAAACCTTGAAGTCATGTCTTTCTAATTTACACAGCACAATGCCTGAGTAGGTAAGAGACATTTATTCTGCATCACCCAGGGCTCAAAGTCACAGCCTCACACTCTGAGGACATGTCATGATCTTTTCAAACTGCCTGCCATGTGAGAAACCACAGATGACTTCCCAAGGTTTGCATTTAAAGTTTTCATTGAAACTGGTGTCAAAAATTCAGTTCTCAAGATAAATCCTGAAAACCTGTTTACATAAGACAACATAAAATCAGACATTGTGTGCCCCTTTCGTGAGAACGAAATGTTTAAACATGCTTAGTTTCCCACGAACAGCAATTTTTTACATTACAGTTTTTGAACAATAAAAAAAAAAGTGTTTGTTTCTTCTGTTTGAAGCATCTGAACTATCCTTCATGTTGGATCTGCATTTCGGTGAAAGTTGCAATCATTGTACAAACACCGTCTTTTGTTATTATGTTTAAACTTTTCTGTCAATGTTGTAGTTCCACAATTAGGACTGTTGACCCGCAGTGTCAGTTCAGGAAATCTGGAGTAGGACTTGAACTACGATGTGTTTATTTTCAAGCACGGGAAGACAGATGTCCTTGCACAAAGAGGAAGAAGAAGAAAACAGAAAAAAAAATATTGTCAAAGAGGAACCAGCATAAACAGAGTAAAATAACTTTTTCCCCTGAAGGTCAGAATATTTTATTTCATCACATATCAATGTTCCACCTCATCTTCATCATATTATATGTCATCTTATGTACTGTTTAAAGTAAAGTTCTGTGGAATTGAACAGTTTTCGTGAGGCAGAGCATTAGCTTGTAATAAGTCACCAGTCAGTGAGTCAGTGACGTTTTTAACAATATTTTGTTTTACCAAAATGAAGATAAGACACACACGCATGCACCCACTCACACACACACACACACACACACACACATGCACCCAACATAAATTATTCCCTTGAGACCAACTGCCGGATTCTTGTGTCAAAATGCAGTAGATAATAAATTACAACACAGTAAAACATAGTTTCATCAAATGTGTCTCAGAAGTTCAAAATTGATTTTAAATTATGTAGCCAACAATAATTAGCAATGATCTTAATAATGACAATCAAAAAATGATATACATTTTCTAAAAAATAAGACCATCTGAAGAATGATCCAATATCTGCTTATACTACTGTGTTGTTGCTGTTGTTGATGACATGACTTCATTATGTGAAACTGAATTAAGATGGATGTAACTTAGTGTTGGTCAAGTTATAATAGAGTTTATGAATCTCATTCAGTAAGATTCAAATGTCTCAAACCTCTTTATGTGGATGGCAATGAACCTAAAACAGTCAAAAGAAATGTAACCCTACATTTATAACCAAGACCTCTTCTAACCTGGGGGGTACATCGCCCCGGTGGACCTGATTTCCAGCATCTTAGTTACTCTTCCCTCCCACAGATATGTAAACGTTAGGCAAACTAGGCCTTTTCCCTGACTAAACAAGCTGCAAGAGGTATTCAAAATGTGCAGCTGCTGTACACACAATGATTTAGGGGGTATTCAGACCATTTTTTAAAAGTAAAATACTGCAGTGCCCCATTTTAATAGAAGTATTGTGATTAAGTTAATTTATGCAGTTTAAAAAAATACCTCAAGTTTCAAAAGTTACAACACAAATGCAGAAAAATGTCTCCTGTTGGTGCTATATTATCGGATGTTGATAAAGATACATTACAGTGTATGCAGCTTTCAACTGCTAACTACACTGTTGGTTTGAGCTGAAACAATAATTTAGTTCTATAAGAGTCATCATGATATTAATGTAAATCTCTACAATAAAAGTACAGCTTTCAAATGAGGGCTGATGAGCAAAATGTCCAATATTTTGATTAATGTAAAGTATTACTACATCAAATTTGTGCCTAACTGTGGTTTATAAGTAAATTTGTCTTGTTAAATTCTGTCACTGTATGTGAGGATCATTATCAAGTGTATTGTAGTTAGAAATTCGTTGTTACTCTGTCCAACTGATTTTTAAATGTTTTTTTAAAAACAAGTGTGGTGGCGTTCAGCCACCTTATAGAAGACTTCATTTATGACTGTTTCAGTCCAGAAACAGGCAGCCACCGCTGGGTTCACCTGGTTCTCCGCCTTTCATGATATTCAACACAACATGGCTGCTCAGCTTCAATAACTTTTTATGGCACAGTTTAATGAAATGGTTTAAGAGGAGGAGGGGAGCAGGAGAAAAGAGGCAGACATTGATGAGCAATTTGATTGGCACATGGCTCATGGGACGTACCAAATGAGGGAAGACCCAGGGGAATGGAGGAGATCTGATTAGCTGGGTATGGTGAAAATGGAGTGTACCACAACTAATTCAAGACAGAGCAATGAGAGATTGAAAAATGGCCCAAGCCTCATACTGCTCATTGCAGTTTTTTATTGAAATTCAATACGTCTCAGCAAACGTCTCCTTGCCTCTCTGCCTCTCTTTGTTTTTACAGTGGACAGTCACACATACACACACATTAGTTCATGAAGCGCACTTTTTTTTGCCATTTTAAATAAACACAGAAACACTCACACACTTAAACAAACACACACGCATTCACACACACTGAGGGTTCATTTTTCTCCGAGTGGAGTATGTTTTCAGTTCAATCATCACTCTTTGATACTGAGCCATTTTGCACATGCTCAAGGGCGTATACTGAATATGTGGAGGGAGAGTGTCGAAACACACACCCCCAAACACACACACACACACACAGACATTCCAAAATACATCCACTGATTGTGATTGGCCTGGATGGTTTGGGTGTTAAGGCGGTGGTGCAATAGTCTCCAGCACAGTGTCAGAGCCAAGCTCAGCTGTGGTGACTATTGATATGGCTGGCACAGACAGGGGCACCCTGAGGCCACAGCAGGCTTCAGCTGGAGTTAAGTGCAGCCTGAAGTGGCCGGAGAACAGCTAACGTATGAAGAGTGACAAGGTTCTGCACAGTCTACGTGCTGGTTTTAACTGACGACTCAAGAGGGATGGTGTGATGGCGTGCTGCAGTATTACGTGATGGTCCGGAACATTAAAAACAGCATTAATTGCAGATATGTCATACTTCCAAATACTGCTGGTAATATGTGCTGAACTGTGATGAAAACTAGCGGTAATATTAAATGTCAGCACCCCTAACTAGCTTATAATGTTATGCATTTAACAGTATTACACTCTCTTCATCAGCAGGTTGTTTCGATTGGTTTACATCACAGAAGTTCTTTTAAATGCTTAGATGGAGAGTTGAACATCTACATAACAACCAAGTGAACTCCAGCTGCCGATGAAGACAGTGTGCTAGAGTCAAAAGCTCAGGATAGTGCAAGTATGTGAAGTTTTATAAAAGATTGTTTTCCTGACTGCTGTTTTAAAGGTCAAGAATGATCCGCAAAGCTCAGCTTAGCCACTGATACTTCTGTTTGTTTAACAGTTTGATATTATGGTTACTGTATTGATACTTTTTTTTCTTGTACTTTGCTATTTGTGATTTTAATCTTGGCGCATTTTCATATTTACTGTTATTACAACAGAAAACAGTCATCACTTTCAACTAAATTATTTTTCATAAAATTCCTAATCAGCACTGCAGAGGATCTGTCATGTGTCTCTGATCACTATGTTTTAGTTTACTGCTCTCATTTCTTTTAGCAGCTTCTCAAATTTGTTCTGAAACCTTTGTATGAAGTGCATGTGAGGTCATTTGCACAATGCATGTTCAGATGTGACACTTTGCATGCATTCATTTTAGGAACATTTTCATCTGTCTGAAAAACACTTTAATGAGCATTTTCTGCACATGTAATGGCTGTATACTATAACGTATACTTATGTGTAATCTACATTGATTTCTTATTTATATGACCGTAAAAGACATAACAACCACGTGTTAAAAAATAAATAAAAAAGTTTGGGCACCCCTAGTCAAAATTTCAGCGACAGTGGATGTCTAATAGTAGATAAAAGACGACAGAGTTTTTAAAGGGCATAATGATTAATGTGACATGTTTCTTCAACATTTCTTGCAAAGCTACTTTTTTTATTTCCATCTTTAATAGTTTCAGCATAACAAAGAAAAAAAAGGACCCACAGCAAAAGTTTAGGCACTGTGCATGGTCAGTAACACCCCATTTGGCAAGTATGGCAGCTTGTGAACACTTTCTGCTGCCAGCTAAGAGTCATTTAATTCTTTTTTGAGAGGTTGTGACCATGCAAAGGGCTTCTTGTTTTCTTTCATTTTTGTCTCCACACATGCTGTCGCTCAGTGCAGCCAAAAAGTTCTATTTTAACTTCAACGGTCCACATGATTTTTTTTTTTTTTCCAAAATGCATCAGCCTTGTTTAGATGTTCCTTTGCAACTTCTGATACTGAACCTTGTGGTGATGTGAGGGAAAGTCTATTGACTCTTCCATGAAAGTCATTATTGTGCAGTTGCACTAATTGAAAAAAATCTTCTTATAGCTTCTTAAATCTTCTTATAGCTGTGTTCTGTTAGCATCACTTATTGTAACTATCAGAGTGCAGGGCAGCTGTCCAGAGTCCAAAGATGCATTTTGTTGGGGGAAAAGTTTGAAAAAAGTTTGGAAAAAATTGTATCACTTGACTGTAAAATAGCTATAGTCCCACCAGGTGCCCATACCTTGCATGGTGCTTTTTTCCTGTTTTCCACTCTAAAATTTCTTAAAACATCTTTACCACTAAAAGTGAGACACTGGACACTAAGACACTGGACTTCATGTGCACAGACATGCATATAAAACTTGCACATTCACACATTATACCCACTGTTGTCTCTTTCACAACAAAAACAAAAATCTATCTTTAATCATTTTCCATGGAGCTCTTTTCTATTTTTATTAACTCTATCCACTCTCGTGTGTAGTGTTTCCCCCATTTTTTTTCCCTTTTTGCTTTGCACCCACCCCCTTACACACGCCCTCTTATCTCCATCTGTTCTTGAGTACTAACACATACTGTATATGCTATATATACAACCGCATACATATGGACCAGTGCATGCAAAATCACACTCTTTTACATGCACACACACACACACACAACACACACTCGCACACCTACCCCTAGTGTCTTGTCCTCTCTCTCTACTTGCCTTTCCCTTTCATTCTCTCTCTCTCCGCATTTGCTTGGAAAATGTTTGAACTCTTCGGCTCGCTAAGATGTTGCTGAAACAGAATATGAATTAGTCCCTCTCTCCCTCACCCCCACTCCCCATCTGTCCCAATGCTGCTGCTGCTGCTTATGCCTAAGATGCTCTGCCCCCCCCCTCCCGAATCACCACCACCACCACCAACCCCTCCCCATGCATAAATACTAACACAATACAAAAGGAGGAGAGGCCCGCTGTCTAGGCACACATGAAAGAAGTGCTGAACTCATAGCCGGAATGACAGGATTCAAAACTTCCTCAGAGAGAATGAGTGGGTGTGGTGGAGAGCTGGGGGCGTATGTGTGTGTGTGTATGATTGTGTAGGTGTGTGTGTGTGTGCATGATTGCATCTATACACTGTGTGCTTCTCTACTGTTTGCTCACTCCACACTGGCCTTCAGTGGAATCTACTGTAGGTTGTGGTTGTATCTTCTTCTTATCGGCATTCTCACATTTCTGTTGAAGACTGATTATTGAACATCATCACTTTTTTAATCATGGAGAAATTCAGTGGAAAAATGTCATTTTGTTAGGAAACTCTCTGAATTTCGAACACATGCATTGGAATTAATAAAACTTCCTTAAAAGTGGCTTTTTTTGTATCCAACTTGTTTTTCTGACTGTGGCCCACAGTTGTCAGTATATGTGCAGTGATGCAGCAGATTCTAGATGTGGCCGTGGCCTCTGTGGATATTTGAACCAATGTCTGCGTTTCTAACTGTCTTTGTTCTTTACTTCCACCTGTTTTTCTGTTGATGAATCATCTTCATCACTGGATGATGGGTCCTCTGTGACTACAGAAACATACAGTATGAACCAAATGTGTTTTCCTACTATGCTATATCAGTTTAAGGTGCCATATGTGTGCAGTGATTTTAAGCTTTCTGCACAGACATGCATCTGATCCACATCGCCATCGTCTCGTCGAAGTGGGTTTGAGCCGTCTCAATACTCGCAGCTTTCTTGGGGCACTTTATTAATGTCTTGCACAGCTGCTAGAGTTATTCATTAATTATTATTAACAGTCTGTTATAGTATTTCTTATTGTTTATTACAGTGCAGACTAATTAATTATATTTAGTGATTATATGTTTGGCAAAATTTTGTTGTAATGGAAAATAATGCCTTAATCAAATAAAGCTGCATTTTTTTTAATGTAGATTTCAATCTATGCAAGATAACAATTTATTTTTTGAAGCAGGCATAATTATATTCACAGAAAACTGTTCACGTTTTATGCTCTTAATGTTCTAAATCTATGTAGACACAATCAACTCATTATTTTCCATAGGTATGATTGTATGTATGTAAAATTTGTATATAAATATAAACATTATCTAATATTAAGTAATGATGCAGGTGTTTAATGAGCAATACAAAAGAAAAAAGTTCTATCAGTGCAAATTCCTACAGTTATCTGTGAATTATTACACACAGTTCAAACTGCCTGAAGCACTGCGGGCTTGATGCACACTCACACTCACACATGCACACACACGCACACACACACACACACAAAAGCCTCGATGTCTCTATCAGAAGAATTAAGAATTGGACCTTTACATTGATTTTATGGACATAAAATTTATATACATCCAATTTTGTGCTGACTTGCTCTTCATCATCTTCACCTCTCTTCTCCCTCTCACAATCTCTCTCTCCCCTCATCTCCAGGTCTCTCTCTCTCTCTCTCTCTCTCTCTCTCTCTCTCTCTTTGAAGTCTGCATATGTATTAAGAGGGATTTTGTTGTCCCCAGACACCAATTTACATAAAGTGCATGCCATCATTGGTTCAAGAGAGGCAAATTATTTCCCTGGAAACACCACACTTCCTCCTTCTTTTATTATTTATTAATTTTTAACACAGTGCAAGCTGGGGCTTGTTAGGACCATTTAGCCAGATATGCTAAATATTGCTCTCCTTAAAGAGCCTTCATCAATGAACAGCGACGGGGGTGGGCCAGTACCCAGCAGAAATGATTGAATTAAGGACTCGGCCAATCGTTTAACAATTCCCCCACAGCCGAAGCTGCAGTCTGCCCACATTCACGAGTGTGTGTCCTTGTGATTTCAGTACCTGTGTGTCTGACTGTGTATGTGTAGATATATTTATAGCAGCAGTCTGTGATTTAGTGAGTGTTTGTTGCTTAAAAAATGGTTATTAAAAATTAAAAACAAAAACAAAAACATTTAATAATAATAAAAAAATTTAAGTGTAGGCCTTTACACTAAATGGGTAAAAGTGTGCGGACACCTGAACAAAACACCCACCTTTGTTCCTCTGGTGTCAGTCTGTGCACCAGCTGTTGAACCAAGATGTGCTCGGTCATTGATGAAGTGATGCTGGGTGATGATGTCTGGCTCACAGTTGGCATCCCAGTTAATCCTAATAAAGTTGGAAGGGGCTAACAATCATTTCTCCACACTAACTAGAAAAGTTGTTTCATTATGAAGCTTATTTTTTTTGTGCACAAACACAAGGGAAATGCACAAAACACAAAGCTATGACACAAATATAAAATAGTATAGAATATTGTTGTATAGTGCAGTAAATGCCTCAATGGGTCCTCACCCACCTCAGACCAGGTTCAGATTATAATATGTTGTTAAATAATCTCAGTGCAGCGAAAGCTGCGGCAAATGTTTGAGTCCTGATGTATGTCATGATTTATTCAATAACTCTGTTTCCAGTGGAATTTGTAGCATTTTGCTTTCACTTAAATGAACATTTCACCTCAGGTAAACTGTTGTCTTTAATTAAACATTTCGACTCTTACTTTTTCAATATCTGCTGTTTCCACTCGATTCTTTTAATGTCCAATTTAAAATTGGAATAAAAACAGATAGAAATGCATTATGAGCTTTGATCTTTTGATATGTTAAAGCAGAAAGTGTTTGACACAAGACAAGAGAATGTTTCCTATGGTGTGTAGGAAAAAAAAACATCCACTGCAGATCCTTTCAAACAGGACTGCTCACCGTCAGTGGAGGATCATCTTGTTGTATGTGTTCATTCTCTGTGTGGGTCGACCCCATTTAGACTTGGTCTCATTATTTGTATTTATTTCCTTGCTGTTTTTGAACAGGATTTGCTTCCGAACCCGTGAGGACCTCCATTATGTAACATTAATATTCCCCTATTTGGACCCCCGGGGTCCCAGACCATCCATGAAAAACAGCCCCACACAAAAATTTATATAGACAAAGGGGGGCAAACACAGTGTGATGAGTACAATAAATGTGAAAAACCGTGACTGTCCAGCTTAGTTCTGTCGGAAGTCCATGGTAAAGGGTTGGCAGTCTGACAAAGAGTCTGAGGCACACTGATAGTGTTAAAAATCCCTTATTGAATCATGGATACGCCAACGCGCTTTGACTCAGAAGAGTCTTCATCAGGGCATAGAATATGACAGAGTGTTATTTCTCTTTTTGATCTATTCAGGTCAATCACATGTTAGAGCTGATCTAATAAACCTCAGATCTATTTAAATTTCTCTTTGGGTCAGATTATCATCAGGTCTAGGTTTGAGTAGCCCAGCCCAACCATGAAAAACATCCCTAAATCAAAATATATGTGCAAAGTGGTGTCCATATACTTTTGGTTGTATTTGTTTTTACCTTAGTTTAGTGAAAGCAGTCTTGCAGATCTGGATCTTAAAGTTTCTACATGCTTTCAATTTTGGTTCTAAAATCATCTAAAAAACAGCACAACTGATGCAATAATCAAGTCTTAAATAAAACAGGCAAACGTAATGAGCCCGTTCCCAAGTGGGGGGAAAAAAAATCCTTCCTCATGTCAATGAACATCTATCAGTATTCTACTGTCTCATTAGGAGCAATGATGAAGGTGCAAATGCCATTTCAGTCAAACCTCTTTTTCTGCCTCTATCAGACAGGCAGCTTAACGTGACGTTATTTAGAATTAATGTAATTCACTGAGAGAGATCCGAGGTCCATTGTACCTTAGATGTGTTTTCTTTTGTCTGGGGCCCTGAACAATGCTCTGTCATTTTAGCAGAAGCTAATATGATTAAAGCACTCTGACAATAGACGGTGTAATTCATTTCATCATGAGGGATTGCGGATGGGGCCAGGAGAGACAAGGGGGGAGATTATCGAGGCTGCATGCTAATTCAGCCCAGCAGAGAAGATGGACAGCCAAATGGACGTTAGCTGAGAAAATATTAGAGAGTTGAAACTTCAGAACAAGATACCAAATGTCTTAAAAAAGATCCACCACACCGTGTAAGGCGTGGAGTGGAAAATCATCAATCATGTGAACAGAGGGGATTTATGAAGTGTAATAATAGCAATAATCCACAGTGCACTCCTGGTGCGCCGTGGTGAAGGTGTACATTTCAACAGGGGACAACGCCAAAACACAAGGAGAGCTGTGCTTCTGGCTTTGAAATAGTCCTCCATTTACTGGTGATTGTGCTCTATTACTGTTCTTAGTCACAAGAGATTGGACACTTAGCCTCTCCTGAAGGTCTGTTTCTCATAAGTGTCTCTGCAGAGCTAGACGGTGCCATCTGACAAGTCTTTCATCTTCAGGGAGTGCCTGGCACTCTCTCTAAGCTCCCAGTCACTGGAGGAATACCACTTCACATGTTTGCCTATAAAGTTACATGCCCATTAGGCCACCGCAGAAGAAGTGTGCAATATTTACCGTCTGGACGATTAGGAATAAGCCTGAAATAATATCAAATTCTGCTACCCACACCAAGAAACTGGGTGCAAGCATGAGAACAAAAACACCCTCTAGTGTGCCTGACAGTGGGGGCCAAATTATGACAGAAATGCAGCATAGGTGGAAACTTACTGGAACATCATTAGTTGCCAGTTTAACTCTGAATGCCATTTCTTTTTTTCCTTTAAAGACTAAAACCAGTTGTGAAGACTAGCATGGCTGTCACTGCTGCTTGAAAAGTAAAGCTATTTTTTTTTTCTTCTTCTTGTTTTGGGAGCTTTTTACTAAAACAAGCCTAAACCACCAAGCTTAGGGTTGTGCCTGTATGTGTGTGTGTGTGTGTGTGTGTGTGCTCACTTGTTTTTGATTGTGATTGGACGATGAGCGAAGCACACACGCAGGACACTCCCCAGCGTACCTCACCACAAAATGGGCTGGAGAAGAGACACACTGGACTGGACGGTGGTAAAAAACTTCATTGATTCTTTGAGGGTTCACCTGCCTGCTGATGAGGTGGCCCTCTGGGATTTGCCCCAGTGTGCCGGATAGCCAGTAAACCACCGGATGTGAGCAGGAGCCTCTCTTTCAGCTCGGCAGTTACAAGGGAATATTCAACAGCGAATACACTCTCTGTTAGCTTGCCAAACATGATCCACAGAAGGGACAAAAGTTCCTCCTCTGTGTTGTTGTCTGTAAAAACTTTGAGCCCAGTCTCTGCTCCTCTCCCAACAGCACCTCTGAGCCTACACCCAACCACCCCCCCCATCTCCCTGGGGAGCACACACACAGTACAGTGACACAAAACATGCACAGTTTCACATGTAAAAAAAGGGTGGTGATGGTGGTGGCGGGGGAGGGAGGGAGGGACAAAAAAGCAACCAAAATTTTCTTGAGATGGCGAGCAAGCCAAAAGAGAAAAATGGATGTTCTGCAAGGCGGGATCATTAATAACGCAGTGAGTAGTGAATGTCGTGGGGAACAATGGCATTGTGTAGAGAAGAGATGACGAATCCTCCTCTCTTTTTTCTCGGAGACGGCTCTATCTATTAATTACTTTTATGTCTTCATTCATTATTTCATACCATTCCAACGCCCAGAGTGATTTTTAATCGCCCGTGGCAATACAGTACACCAAGTGTGGTTCAGTGCAGTGTTTCAATAATAAGTTAGTCCATATGTTCAGTTGTCTGTATGTGGCCACCAAGCACATCAGTACATTTACTCAAGTACTGTGTGTGATTACAGTTTGGAGAAGCTGTACTTTGCTCCACTTTGTCTGTTAGCTGTACTTGCTAATTATTTTCCAGATCATCAGAATCATTTAACATACAAAAAACATTTGATCAGCTCCTAAAATGTAACATTAATTAATGTAACATCAATTAAACTGTCAAACAGAATGAGAAACTATTTAAAGACTTAAATATGCACAATAACTTGCACATTACAGCTAAAAGAACATTTGAATTTGTTTCCGTGATGTTGGAATGTAGGGGATCAGCTGTATCTTTCTTTTACTTGTAATGGAGGATTTTTTACATTGTGCACTGATACATTTACTTAAGCGACAGATCTGACTGGACTGATTACTGGTGGTCACAGTGTTGTGTGCACGTCTGTGGTTTATACAAGTCTGTGTCCTCTCTGTCACTGCCATTACTGTTTTTAAAGGGTATAAAAGTTAAAAATGTTTTTTTGTCAATTTAGTCTCTTGAGTTGATCCTGACATTGATGCAACACCAACGAGTTATTATCAAGCAAACCATGAGTCTTGTGTATTCTGGTTCTAACATAGGCTATTAATCTCCCCGAAGATTTGTCTGAATCTAATTCCATTTATTTATTTTGCTTGACTTTGTAATTTAATTTTTCATTTTTGGATCACTCTCTCTGTTTAATACTTTACTTTGTAGCTGCAAATTGCTCTCTAAATTTACAAATAACATCCTAAAATGATTAATTTGTGCACGTTATGCTGTATGTGTAACAAGCACAAAATCACTGGAGGCGAATGGAATTTTTTATTTAACTCACAGAAGTTAAAAATGAAATTTTTAAAATATTAAAAACAATGTTTCTTCTCAATTTTTTCTTGACTTACAGGCTAATATACAAACCTCTCTGCACACAGGGACTCTGTCTTTAGTAGACAGTAATTTTAGCACATCATGGTGGCCTAGAAGTGCACATGTAGATGTAGAAATATGTGGGTGAAATGACTTTTTGACCACTTTCAGATGCAGAGTTAACAGGACTTTTCACATCAGAGGCCTGTAAAAGTTGGCTTTTCACTGGCCAGTGTTTCTCTCTCCAAACTGTGTCTACCTGTGAGACACCAACTCAGTTGTTATTTTATTTATTTATCAAGTTTTGTTGACGTTTTGTGTTCTACATTTTCATTTCTGTGATGCAGTTTATGGTTTATAACCCAATATTCTCAGCATCGACTGATTAATAATACAGAGCATAAAGGGAAAGCAGCATAAAAAGAGCAATTTGTGATCATACATTAACAGATGAAATCCCCCCCACCCTTACACACACACACACACACACTTGCATGCCTGGCCCAGTGCATCAGTCTATCTGGGCAAACTGGACATAATGGACTTACAGCTGCCCCTCTGTGTGCAGCCAGGAGAGCCTGCATTACATCCAGTCTGCAGCAAAACAGACATCTCAGCAGAATATATGAACCGGAGACGAAGCCTGGCCTGGCATTCAAACTGTGGTCGACTCTCCCCCCTCCCTCCCCCTTTCTCCCTCTCTCC